>CABFVX010002941.1:41150-98879 GCA_902151425.1 Timema shepardi | reverse complement strand
AAAAAATCGTTCACACCAAAAAACATTAACAGAATGACAGTTGACCCATTTAATGAATTCCGGTAAAGAAATTACCTCTCTCTATCTTTGATAGATTGTGAAATACAGATATATCCATATGGGGAGGAGGCAAAAGCCCACTTCTAAAAACTACGTCATGTGAGAATTTTAAGTGATCGCCCCACAATAATAATGGCGCAAATTGACAATTTTTATGACCTTCCATTTGGGTAGGTGAGAGCACTATCTCTTTTCCTTATTTTACTCCACCTCACTCCCCAATGCCCCCCTTGGTCTTATGGTCTCAGAGCTACAGCTCGGGGAAAAAAAGGGAAAGGAGATTTCCGGGAAAAAATAAAGTCGTTAAATCTATACCCTCCTCTCCCTACACACAAATAATGTTCCCCGTCACTTCTCATATTATTTTACAAGCTAAACACAGTTTATTTGATTGCTTGATTTTTAATTAAAAATAAAAACTAATAATACATTTTGATACATGGAATGTATAATAATGTACCAATGTTTATTCTTATCCAACTATTACAAAAAAAAATTAATTTTAATTACGTGATTATTTAGCTTAAAATAACAACAAATATTGCCTTAACATTATTTTGGAGGGACTCTTAAATTTTGAATTGCCGCCAAAACTTGCCAAACTTAGTTGGTAATTACTTAAAGCTGTGCAGTTTTTACGGACTTTCACTTTAATATTCGTACATTTTAATCTTTTAAGATTACATAAACATTCATTATATATTTAGTTGTAAATACATGCGTAATTAACATGTAAAATTTAACTTTCACCATAGAAAAACATTGTAATCTCTGATGTCATACCCACACAATGGTATACTGCTAATATTATTCATTCACGGGAGGAGTTTACCTCTGAAAGGTCTTTTTTCTTACCAATATCCTACTATATAATAGATTTCTGGTAGGGAAAAAAGTCCTTTCCCAGGTAAACTCCTACCGTGAACGAACTTTACTCATTATATCGAGGTTATTCTAATTTATATCAAAGAATATGTAGAAAGACATACACTGCCAAGAGCTGCCGAAAAAACGCTTTGATTTTGAAGTAAAAAAAATCAATAAGATACATAGCCAAGATAAGGGTTCTGTAGGCCTACCAATTTCCAGCCAAATAATGTACAGCAAGATCTCCCATAAAGAACACCTCGGAATAATTCGAATTTTCGAGTAGTCACACACCTCTAGTTTACGTACACACACATTATATTCATATTGTTTTTACAAAATAATATGAACAAATCATATTGTTATATAAATATTTACTCTATGAACAAATCGCATCATATAACCAAAATATTGTGTTAATTTTTTTATTATTTACTAACAAATAATATGATTTTTTAAATGTAAGGCTATCCCAAAACAATAAAAATTCTACCATCCTAGAATAAGGCTAGGCTCATGGGATTTATGACTTACTGAACTAAAACCTTTAATATACTTATTAAGTTACGCGAATAAAATACAGACCTCATAGGCCGTACCCCGCGTCACCAGTAATACAAAGTTACAACTATGGAAACATACAGTAGGTCTGCATGAGAACACAAAAAAAAATATTTTAGGATTATAAAATAATAACTATATGTTAGATAAAGTTATCTGGCAGTCAGATGTGATGACAATTAAGAAGAATTTACTTATTTTTAGGTTTTATCCAAACCAAAATACAATAATTAAAGACTGTTAAACAAAAACTAGAATCACATTCTGACAGACAATTAAAGCATTTAACTAGCCCGCAGGTTCTTACTATACTAACAATTCACGCTAAATCAAGAGCAGTAGAAAATATTTTAGAAATGGCACTAGCAGATTTGTCTTGTCACTTACGATGAGTGATGTAAATTTACTTTAATCGATTAAAAGATAACAAACGTATTTGTGAAATGGATGGACGTAGAACAATATTTTGTAATTATTAACTGTCGGAAAAATCAATATTTGCGTAAACCAACTATGGTATATCTAGTATCTACGCTTAGTGTTTTCCAGGAACCCATTTAGTTTTACAGACACCTACTAGCGCTTGACTTATCTATTTAGTAATGGCAGATAGAAGCAAGAGAATTTCTTAAACCTAAGTTGTGGAGTATAAACGGAACTGTAGATAATAAATGGAATTCATTCAACATTATGCTTGACAGCCTTTACATAACATTTGAATAATCGCTTAATATGTGGACATTCTAATTTATAGAAAATATTACACTGTGTTCTAAGTTGGAAATGAAACGGATTACAATTAAGGTAAGCCACGTTCATTAATTATCATAGCTTTAAGGAAAATCTTTCCAAGCGGATAAAGCCTCATCTGCAGAGAGTATATTCCATAAGCTCCGCATCCGTTTACTCCCTTAAGTTGGGAGTGTAGGGGAACTGATTAAATGTGTTTTTATAACCAAACCATGTTTTGACTGGAGCGATATTTTATTTATTTTGCCATAAAACCAGCAAAATCACTGCCATTAATTCACGTTCCATACTCTTCCACCTTAAGTCCTTAATTGTCTATAGAAGTGGAAATCGCGTCTACACGGACCATATACTTTAATCACTTGACTGTTGCAACCAATGAGAAATTCGTAGACTAAGTTTAGGTCTATTATTTAAACTCGCCAACAGAAAATTGTTTGGAGCAAAACGCAAACATACGTTAGGCTTAACTTAGCATAGGCTACTAACATTACCAATAGGAAGTTAAACCTACCAAAGTGACATCACTCTCTCTAAGAATGTAGGATTTCTCAGAAAATTATTTCCAAGAGGCCACAATTCCTATTTTTTTGTTTTTATTCAGAAAAATAATTCTACATGGGCCTAATTTTATTTTGTATTGGTTTCTGTAGTAATTTGTCTTTTCGCTACCATTTCACTGCACACACACATATTAAACTTGGCAGCGATGGTAGTCCTTAGCCTTCTGTATCGGCTTGTCTTTGGAAATTTAAAAGTTGACCCAACCTCTACAAAGTGGTAAGTACTAAGAACTTAAGGATCAGAACTGTAGACATAGCAATCTGTTAACATGGAGTTAATCTCATATGGACCAATACACAGTGCTTTTACAGCCACCACGCTTCTTACAGATACAGTCTCTAGACAGGGCTTACCTTAGTTTTTTTCCCTGCCACGTCTGGTTACCATTTTGCATAACATAAACGATAGAATTTAGATGAAATATGTCCAGATTAGCGATTGATATGTTGTTTATTTTAAACTGTATATTCCAAAATGTAGCTTAACTTTGCTCTAAATCTAAATTTTATTCATGGTTGAATAATGGTGTATTACAACTTATTAATTATTTTATAATATTTTTGTGGAGAAGTATATGCGGGGATGCCTGTGAGGATGTGGCTAGTGTACAAATAGACAATGGATCATTCTACGTTAAATCAACAAATTTTTATAAAACTTTGTGCCACACTATTTTTGATTTTGATCAAATTTGATATCTGATATGCACCATTCTTCTAGACACTCAAACAATTTTTGCTATATTTAAAAAAAAATCCCTTAGATATAGGCTATTGTTTACAGAACGGACAGGCAAAAAGTGCCATTTTATAAAATCTGCAGACAATTTATTTGAATTAGGGGTTCTCCATAAACCACATAACACTTTTTTCTTACCTTTTTTGTCCGCCCCTTCCCCCATGTAACACCATATAGACATTTAGCCTACCCTCCCCCCCTATCCCCAGCCTGTTTTATGTAACGTTTCTCACCAAGAATGAATCATTATTTCATAGGGATGTTTTGTGATACTAAAGGAGGGATTCAGAATTAATAATTATTAAAATCCATTTTAAATCCTGAATATAAATGATTTCAGAGAGTATTATTATTTATGGATAGCTACACATAAAGACAGATAAGACAGACATAGAGGCATAGATACATCAAGCTCAAATTCCTCAGGTTCACGAGGAAAAACCTATACTATATTTATGTTATGTATGGCACTACTATGTGCTGACTATTTATTTATTGTCTTTATTTTGCAACATTTTGATGAAGTTAAGGCTAGTTTGCCTTGTCTTACACTCAAACAATTAAACTAAACACATTTATAGTAACAATAGTGAATATAAAATGATTGTTTAAATTTTCAAATATAATCGTTAGATTACATCCATTCATTCATTCCTTCATTCATACAATTACTTCAGCATTTACTTATAAACAGTAAACAGACTAGGATGGCCCTTTTCTATAGTAGCACTCGTTACATGATGTTAAAGCGCCCACATCCGATGTTCGACGCTGGGGGTAGACATCTTTCTTAATAGTGTGCACTTTTTTTGATAGTCATATTATCATCATATAGAGAGCTTTTTAAAGAACTCTAGGTATACAACTTTTTAAATTATTATTGGATTAATCTACAATTTTACTTTAATTAACTTATCAATACCTAGACTTATGTTTCATTCCATCATCAATCCTGGATCCTGGCTTCACTCTCGAAAAAGACTTGATGGCCAATGAAGTGGAGATCGGGGTTCAAATACCTGTCGGGTGTACTCGGAGTGGCTTTTCCTAAATGTTTTTATAATCCCTCCACATTAATGGGGGTAGATAACCTCTAGAATTCTACCTTACTCATTTCTACTCCATTAGATAAATATATATTTTTTTAAATCAGAATAACTACAATTTTACCATACCACACTACAAAATGTAAACTAAAAAGGTGGAATTTTAAAGAAAATCTACCAGCATTTGCATGGAACAACAGTGGGAAACCCTCAGTAGACCTGACTGGTATTTGAACCCCATCTCTCCATCATCAACCGTCTAGTCTACTGAGAGAATGACACTTTAGACAATGCAACTACCATAGTGTATGTATAATAGTTGCATTTATACACAAACACACACACACGATTTATCAGAAGGAAAAAGGTATAGGCCTAAATACACCTACCTTTTGTCAATAATTAATGATATTTGAAGCTTTACTTTTCATAACATGCTGCTGGTATGATGAAATAACATTATTCATGGACTCCTCAAACTTGCCTTGAAATAAACTCTGTACTTTTTCTTCTTTCCATTTCACTACATCATTTTGAGACTCTTCCACTATTTTTTCTGGATATCACTTTTTATACGCAAGCAATGAGCAAGTCTCATCCTTTTGAAGAAATTATTTTTGTTTTTTGAATGTGGGGAATGCCAGGCTCTCCACCGTGGTTCGGATTCCACGTTAAACTGTAGGTCCTCCATTTCATCTCACAATCACCCTACCATTACACACTAGTGTAAGTGTGTATAACCCAAACAGGTAGTAAGACGCGGTGATAATAATAATAATAATAATAATAATAATTTTTATTATTATTATTTTGTTTTTACAAACACAAGTGATTATTTATGGCCTATGCAAAAGAATGTGCAGTAAGAGTCTAAATTTTACTCAAACTTAACTATACGTATAAATTAATGCCACTTCGATTGACAGCTATTATCCAACTAAAAGCACACGAGGGAGTCAGAATATTGGGCAAATCTAAACAAATGCCGTGAGTATAAGCATGTCATCGCATGAAAATATGTGTTTTCTAATTTGCTTGGTGTTCATAGTCTCGGGCAGACAATGCCACCTAAGCGCATTCGAAATATTGATAAGCAAAATGTAAGTTCTAGACTTGCATTTTCAGTGCCACAGATATTCAGAAGTTATCCATAAGTATGTTTATCAAATATGAAAACATGAATAGTAATATTATTTTCCAATTTTATAATTTGAATTTAAGACCTGTGTTATGTAACACTTTGATGTACCCCACCCTCCCCCCATGTAACAGCATGTAGACATTAGAGCTCCGCCTCCCCTCCACCTCAAAGCGTTATGTGGCTTATGGATGACCCCTTAGTAGAGATGTCAGCTAGGGCTCATTTGAAAGCTTAAATAATGAACTTTATTTTCGTTTGGCAAAGTTGGATCAAAGTAAAGACTAAGCAGAGTTTTTTGGGCTTACATTTTAATCTAATAACGTATTTAAAAAAAAAATTGGACCTAAAAACACAATGAAATATTTAAAGTAACAGACCAATATTTTTTCATGTTACACTTATGTGTATAAGCAGTACGTGTATAAAAAAATGGACTTATTACTGATCATCCTTCAACCTAAAAAAATCGCTTGAAGTTTGAATATTTTCAAACATTTTAAAATACTAAGATAAAAGAAAGCCCATACAGTGTACTTTAAAACAAAATAATTAATCTTGTTACCTCAAAGAATTGAGGTGCCACACACCTTTTAAGTAACAATAAAACAACACTCAATCATTATTGAAAATGAGACTAATCAGACAGGATGATTTCCAATAATACAGTATTTAGTTAAAAGCACAAAGCGTTAATTAAATACTGTTGAAAATTTACATTACATAGATAACATAAAATTTATAAATAATATTATTTAATATAAAAAAACTTAAACTTTAAGTGTTTTAACACAAATTATTGTTAATTGACAATTCTTTTTAGGTTGGTAGTGGTGATACAAAATGTGAAACAAAGAAAATAATAAAAGTATTAAGAGTAAAATGTAGGACAACATCTAAGCTACATGCTTGTTTGAACAAGCAGTTTTCACCGACTGTAGATTTTGGTTCCAGACATGTTTCAACAGGTATGGCTTCACTGGCTCAGTTCTTCTGTTCAGTTACTGAGTTGACTCAGACTAAATAGGATGTGTGTTGCGCTGCAGTCTCTTCAGGAGTGAATTTGATTTCTTTTTTGCTTAGTGTCCAAAAAAAGTAGTAAAAAACTGTTTTAAGGGTCAAATTTTAGATTCCGTGCTAGTGAAATTATCATATTATAATGGAGTGTTCTTGTTCTATTAGCATCTTTCGTGAAAACTGCTTGTCCAAACAAGCATGTAGCTTAAATGTTGTCCTACAGTTTAATCTTACTAATGTTATTATTTTCTTTGTCTCATGCTTTGTACCACCACTACCAACCTAAAAAAATGTAAATAAACAATAATTTGTATCAAAACACTTAAAATTTAAGGTTTTTTATATTAATACTATTATTTATAAATCTTATGTTACCTATGTAATGTAAATTTTCAACACAGTATTTAATTAACTCTTTGTACTGTTAACTAAACACTGGATTATTGGAAATGATCCTGTCTGCTTAGCCTAATTTTCAACAGTGATTGTTGTTTTATTTTTACTTCAAAGGTGTGTGGTATCTCAACCCTTTGAAATAACAAGATTAATTATTTTTTCTTTTAAAGTACACTGTAAGGGCTTTCTTAGTATTTCAAATTTTTTTATCACTTGTTCCACATGTCTTTTTTTAGGCTATCAAAAAGCAAATTTTTGAAAATTTTCAACCTTCAAGCCCTTTTTTTAGTTTGAGGGACTATCAGAAACAACTCTTTATTTTTTCTACACATAATACCCACATAAGTGTAGCAGGAAAAAATATTGGCCTGTTACTTTAAATCCTTCATTGTGTTTTTTAGTCCAAAATTCTGAAAAAAAAATTAAGTTTTTAAATGAAAATGTTAGCTCAAAAAACTCTGCTTAGCCTTAACTTTAATCTAATTTCGGCCGAACGAAATTAAAGTTCATTATTTTTGCTTTCAAATGAGTCTTAGCTGAGATGTCTGCTAATTCAAATAACATTTCTGTAGATTTTAGAAAAAAACACTGAAATGCACTGTTTGCCTGTCCCTGCTGTAAACAATAGCCTATATCTAAGGGAGCACATTTAAAAAAATATAGCCATATTATATACCAAATTTAATCAAAATCAAAAATGGTATGGCAAAGCCCATTTATTGATTTAACATAAAATGACCTCCAATATTTATGAGAAATTGCTTTTATATGCTTATGATGGCTGAGAATGAAAGTGACTTGCAGAATGCATTAAATCATTTGAATGTAGCAACAGCCAGAATGGATCTTCGTATGCATGTCTCCAAAACTAAGGCAATATTTTTTTGATAAGGACAGATCAGAAAATGATTGTCAGCTTAGTATAAATGGAAAACTATTAGAACAAGTGAATGATTTTGTGTGCACTGGGAGGAATGCTATGTAAAAATGGAAGGATAGATGGTGAAATTGACAGACGGGTGAATTTATCTCGGAGAGTAGTTGGATTTAAGTGGACTATTGCAAAGAATTAAATAGTTGAAAGAGGCAAAGATGCCAGTATATAAAAGTGTGTTAAGGCCAAAATTGTTTTATGGATGTAAAGCCTGAGTTTGTCAGGAGAAATACAAGATCAAGGTGAATCCATTTGGAATGAGATATCTAAGAAATGTATTAGGAAAACCTTGTATGGACAAAATCAGTAATGAATGTGTGCTAAAGGAGTGTGGTTTGAAAGGGACTCCCAATAGGTCAATGTGAAAGAATTGTCTTACGTTGGTTTGGGCATGTTGAGAGGATGAGTGTGGATTGAATGACAAAGCAAATATATTAAGGTATAGTGCGTGGATCAAATGTAAGGGGTCAGTCATGTAAGACATGGCTAAATGTTGTAGATTAAAGTGTGAAAAAGAGAAACATTGAAATTTTAAGAATAAAAGAGCCTGTATGACTCGGTGTATGAATGTTGTTGAAGCTAAGGAAGTGTGCGAGGATATAGAAGTGTGGAGAAAGTTAGTGAGGATGAATTATGTACATAGTTGCTTTTTGAGCTATATGCATAGTTCCTTGCAGGGCTGTGAGGTCGTAGTTGTAGTCGTAAGCAATTTTGGGTGGAGTCAGTTGGTAGAAAGGAACAAACTCCTACATTTTCAGAAATTGTAATAAAGATCTATATTTCATATTCTATGGACCTAATTAGCATAATGATTCACGTGGAAGTGACGAAATGTCCTATGTTACCATTCAGTATTTAGTATTTTAAAATCTTAATACACATTAATTAGTAACTACATTTGCCACAGTAAAATTATTTTACTACAGTAAATTCTTTATTATTGACTAGTTAATATATACATTTGCCATTGATGGAGGAGTCAGAGTCGAATAGTAGAAAAATATAGGAGTTGGAGTCGAAGGTTTAGCCTACCGTCTCCATAGCCCTGGTTTCTTGCCTACCTCGAAAGGGAACATATTGATTATGTATATGTATGTACGTATGTATGTATGTATGTATGTATGTATGTAAGCCTATGTATATATAATTACTCACAAGTACAGAGATTAACATTACCTAAGAATCCCTAAAAGTAATGGCAAGGCATAATATTAGCCAGTGTTAAACCTGGTAGCGACTAAAATGGAGATAATATATCTCCAACAGTAGCAGGGGTGAGTCAAGGGCCGGTTTACCCGGGGTGCCAAACAGATCACCAACCTAACCTAATGTATCGTGTGCATGATATGAACATAATCCCCAAACCTCTAACTTCTCACCTGTATGTAACTACTCTTGAAAAGTTATTTTATATCCTCCATATTGGAAAAAATAGCGCCCTAAAATAGTTTTTTTGCAATTATCTTGTAAATCGTTTATTATCTCCAAGTGATTGTCATATAGAAAATAAAATTGAGAACATTGTTTACAAAACATATTTTTGTAATTTTCTTTGTAATCCTAACCGTTTTCTTATATTCACGCAGTAAAACCTTTAGAGAATGATTACCATTGGTGGAAATTTCTTTTAGATTACTTTTCTATTATGCCCCGGCTATGTTAGGTTTGAATTTGTAAGGTTTGGGGATTATTTTCATGTTTTCCTACTATTCCCCACATATAGGGGTGTGTGTGGGGGGTGTGAGGGGACAAAAAGGAATCTCACCCAGGCGCAAAATTTACCTTGGGCCACCCCTGAACAGTAGACATACATTTAATATAATGTAAATGTACATTAGGTCCATACCAGGGTTTCCCAACCTTTTTTGTTTAGATGAATCCTTAAAATATTTTGTAAGATCTTGGGAACCCTCCACCTGTCTAAAAAATTAAGTTCAGTAGGGGTAAATATTACAAATCATACATGTGAACCAATAGGTTTAGTAATTAATAATTAACTCATACTTTTAAGTAAAATATTTCTGGAGTATTTATTTATAGTTACTATAACTGTAGGTACTTGAACCTAAATTACTATTACTGTAGGTACTTGAACCTAAATTATAAATATTCTTCCTAACCTCACTTTTAACACTATTACTGGCCCAATTCTCCTCATCATTTTCTTCTTCTTCTTCTTCTTCAGATACATAAGTTCGGCCAAAATATTTCCACATCCTCCAAAACCTATGGTTAAACCAATAAAAATCTAACTTTTTTAAATTCTCTCTGAACCTGAGACACAAGCTCACGCAACCCTGTTTGGGAATCACTTGTTTAGACTCTGAACTCATTATTGTCAACATCAAAATAAGTTAAACATATAATGTAAAGCATTTCACCAAATGCAACTGGATACAAAACCTGTTGGAAACACTGGTTTTTTCATCTACTTATGGTATGTGATAACTCCAACTAAGTTGTGTGAGGTTAAGTGTGTATGTCACCAATCTAAATTGTGATAAGCCTTTAGCTCATGTATGTTTTTATGTTGTGACCGATTGATTTACCAAACACAATAAAACCATTTCCTCCACCATTAGATAATATTTTATACTGTAAGTAACTGATAGTTCTTTCAAAGAAGGTCCAGCCTCATCCCTGCTGGGAAGATAGGCAAACTTGGCAGTAAGCTCGTTGCTCTTCTAGAACAATGACAGGTTACATGTTAATATTTTCCCTCCTGTTTTACTAACCATCCAACTATCTACATTTTTGTCAATGTTTATTTCAATGTGGTTGTACACACTCTACACAAAATGGAGCTTGTTGATATTTTGGTTAAACCATATGTTATTAAGTAAAAAATGAACGAGTTATTGAGTAGGCCTATGAATACATGAATATATATATTTTCAAGCTGATAATTTCCATGTCTTTAAAGTGCAATAATATAATAATGATCATTAAGATATACTTAGTATAAATGGAAAACTGTTAGAACAAGTGAATGATTTTGTGTAGCTCGGCAAACTTTTCTGTTAAAATTGAAGGATGGATGGTGAAATTGACAGACGGGTGTAGACTATTGCAAAAAATAAGGTAGTATTTAAAGAAACAAAAATAGAAATATTTAAAAGTGTGTTAACGCCAACATTGTTTTATGAATGTGAAGTGTGAATTTATCAGGAGAAAGACAAAGTAAGGTGAATGTGGTCAGAATGAGATATCTAAGACATATATGTTTAAAAACTCTTATGGACAGATTCGGTAATGAATGGGTACTGAAGTAGTGCAGTTTGAAAGGGAATCCAAAGAAGTGTTTTACTTTGGTTTGGGCATGTTGAGAGGATGAGTGTGGATCAGAAGTAAGGGGTAGGCCATATAAGGCGGGGCTAAATGTTGTAGTTGAACATGTGAAAAAGAGAACTAATGAAAGTTTTTAAGAATAAAAGAGCATATATGTATGCATGTTGTTGAATCAAAAGGCGTATGCAAAGATAGGGAAATGTGGAGGAAGTTAGTGATGTTGGATTAAGTACTAAGTTATTTTTTGAGCTATATGAACAGGTTTGTGCCTACCCCATAAGGGAATGACATGATTAGGTATGTATGTATGTATGTGAGTGAATTATGTATTTTTGCTATTTGATATATATTACCTTGTTCCAGGCCAAGTCCTCTTCAATTGATGGTTTGAACAATCCCATAAACAATGAAATACAGCATCATTCAAGCATCTCAAACAAAAATGCACTATCTAGCTGTCCTCAAATTAAGCAGGAAATTTCGGTAAAAATAATTTTTATGTCTCTAAGTTAAGTAATATATCACAGAAGTGTTTACATTGTGTTTGTCAGTTTATCAATCTACATGTTTATTAAATTAAGTTTAAGATCAAACAAGACCCAATAGAAGCAATTTCAATGATGATAGGGTATGTAAATTCTGTCGGATATTGCTGCTCTACTACTATTTTAATAAAATTATGTCGCATATAATAAAGATAAATCTTTTGCTAGCAAGGATATCAGTGCTGCCATAATGTGTATTCTTAAAGGATCAGGAGGTGGTACAAAAGGTGTGGACTAACAAACTTGGAGAAAAAGGAGCTGAAACTTCAACAATACATAGGAGGCCTCCCAATATAAAAATGGGGGAACCACAAAGGAAGGCAAAGAGAAAAGATAGGAAAGAAAACACCCCACCAAACGTTTGCGAGGGATTCAGTTCGCACACACCAAATAATACTAAAATTGCTATTATTAGGTCATGACCAACCTCAACCATTAAATACTAGCTAAAAATTTAAGCTAAAATGGTTGGTTCATGGATTCAAATAAGCATTTGTTTAACTATCAAAATTGCAAAATGCCTATCCTACATTGTAGCCTAAGGGCTTACAATCTCCACAGTTGAGCAGTACAACAGTCAAAGTAATATTAAAGCTCTACAAATGCTTCCAGACAGACAAAAACAAGTTTAAGAGGATCTGGTTGTGAAAAATGTTCCTATAGTATACTTGTTAATGTAGATAATTACTTTCCTCAGAAACTATGCAATATATTTTGATTAAAAACATACCCTACCTTAAGTACTCTCACTATTGTAAAAGTGTACTAAAATTATCAATTTATGATTAGTGGCTTGTCTATAAATAATAATTTTGAATTCATTATAAAAAGGATTCAAAATTATTTTTTATGGTCAAACCAATAATCATACATTGATAATTCTAGTACACTTTAACTATAATAAAACAATGTTGAAGTAGTATTTTTTTAAATTAAAATATGTTGGGATTGTTTCTGAGAAAAGTTTGTAGATCATAGGAAAAGGTATCATGACCAAGTTCCCTTAAGTTCTGGATAAATAAATTCCCATTGTTTGACTAATTTTGTATTAACGTCCATACAGGAAACAACCAAAGAAAGGCATGGGAAATGTCAAAATTAAATGTATTCAATATAATATTCTGTGTTCATTATAGCACACTAGTGGTTTGGGCATGTTGAAATTATGAGTGTGGATCGAGTGATGAAGCAAATATATGAAGGTAGAGAATGTGGCTCAAAATAAAGGGGTAGGCCATTAAAGATATGGCTAAATGTTAAAGATTATTGTATGAAAAATACTAATCATTGAGAGTTTTAAGAATAAAAAGCATGCATGACTCTGTGTATGGATGTTGTTGAAGTGAAGCGAGTATGCAAGGATATGGAAATGTGGAGAAAGTTAATGACGATGGATTAAGTACAAAGTGGCTGTTTTTGAGTTAATATGCACAGTTTCTTGTCTAACCTGTAAGGGAACGAAGGGATTAGGTATGTATGTAGGCCTATGTATGTATGTATGTATGTATGTATTACTATGATTATTGGTAGAATCTGCTAAAAAAGTAGAATTTTATCTGTTTGTGAGCCTACTCACCTAAATTATAATAAGGGTGGAAAGTAACTACACTTAGAGTGTGTAACACCCAGTATTAGTAGGAAAGAGGGGCCAGAAAGTTATTGAATCTATGATTCTTTTTAGCACCGCATCTTATTACCTGTTCGGACTATATGCTTATGTACTAATTACATTAATGGTTTTAGGAATGAGGAAGGTTATATTTAGAAGCGCTGTACCTGCATTTGTGTTGAGGGAAAGTAGAAAAATATTTAGTAAAAACCAATGCTAAAGTGATGCCTTAGACCATGTGGCGACCGAAGCCAGTTCTACGATGTTATGACTCAATCCCGAGAAGGTCCTCAACATCATACATTAATCTGATTGTTCAGTGTATGATCATGGAAATCAAAATATTTTAATATATATATATACATACACACACACAAGGTGATTTTTTTAAGTTGGCACAACGAGAAATCTTTGAAAATAATGAATTTAATAAAAAAATGTTTCATACAAAGTTGCCTGGTTTTGAGTTGCTGACAAAATAACATAATTTATTTTCTATTTAATGGATGTCTTCAAGGTGCATCTTGTTTTTCAAATGAGACCTTTTATTTTTTATAGCAGAATCGTATTCTAGGAAAAACTAGCAACTTTTGTCTGAAACACTTTTTTATCAGAAGACTATTTTTAATGGTCTCTAATAAAGTAAAGAAATACGTATGGTGTTTTTGGAATGGTTTTTATTTCGTATTGTTGTCAACTACAGTGTTTTAGAAAAGTATAAGGACAGCTGTCACAAACTAAATATTCTCCACTTTACTCATACATTGGCTTGTATGTCAATTTTGATGCAACCATTAGAAAGGCCATTCAAAACAGTCTTTTGAAAAAAAAAGTTGATCGTTAATTAGTCTAATACAAATTTAATTCAAGGTTGAAAATTTTAGTTTACTACAAAAAAAGGTATATTTTCTAATTCAAAAATTAATTACTCAAAAACTAATAAATTCTGGAATTTTATTTTAATTGTATTAACAGTTCTGTAACAGGGGACAACCAAGCCATATATCGAATATGTGTAGAAAATTTTTCAATTAAATTTTAGTCTATTGAATTTAAAATAAAATTCTAAAATTAACAAGAAAAAAGCAATTAAAAAACTATGTATATATTAAATTGCTTTTTTCTAGTTAATTTATATATTTAAATGTTTTTTATTGTTTATACATATATGTTTTTAAAACAAATTCTCCCGCTCTTTTGGTAGCTAGCACCATGGCTGTCTAGAAATATGTTTTACTGCTTTCTGTTGGGAGATCGTTGTATCACCAAACAGGTGGTATTCATTTGCAAGGTTATTGTTTAGATTTATTTTTTCTTGTTAATTTTAGCATTTTATTTTAAATTCAAGAGACTAAAATTTAAGTGATATGTATGAAATAAAGTGCATGGAGCAAAAACAATTGGTAATAAATAAAATGATAGAATATTAGGAAAACCACTTCCCGAGGAAGATGTTATAATAGCATCAAAATATTGATGTGTGTGTAAATATGTGTTAGTGTTTTTACTTTTATTTGTGCTCTACCGTTTTCCTAATATTCTATCATTTTATCTATTACCAATTGTTTTATAATTTAATTGAGAAATTTTCTACAAATATTTGGTATATGGCTATGTTGTCCCCTTCTACAGAACTTTTAGTACAGTTAAAATAAATGCCAGAATTCATTCGTTTTTGTATAATTAATTTTTTAATTAGAAAAACATACTTTTTTGGTAGTTAGCTAAAATTCTCAATCCTAAATTAAATTTGTCTTAGACTAATTAACGAGCAACTTATTTTTCAAAAGGCTATTTTAAATGGCCCTTCTAATGGTTGCATCAAATATGAGATAAAAACTAATGAATGAGCACAGCGGAGAATATTTAGTTTGTGACGAGTGTCCTTATACTTTTCTAAAGCACTGTAGACTCTGTAGAGTGTAAACAAGTAAGAGCAAAACGCCAAACAAAAAAGCATACGTTCATAAGGGTCGAAATGTTAAATTACAACAATTTTTCAAAATGATGACCTATGCTTAGATACACTTTCCAATTTGCTTTATAAAAGAATTGCATTTAATAGTTTCTCAATCAATATTTCTGCAAACAATTCTAATGTGTTCTATCATGTTTTCTGTAGTTGTCTGTACATCATGGTATACTCTTTCTTTCAGAAAACCCCATAAGAAAAACTCTTTTGATGTTAAATCTGGTGATCTAGCAGGCCAACTAATTGGACCACCTCTGCTGATCCAGTGGCCATTGTAATTCTGATCTAATACTTGTGAAGTTCTGGAATAATGGGCAGGGGCACCATCCTGCTGGAACCACATGTTCTGCCTTTCTTGTAGGTTTTAAGTTTTCTGGCAACAATGGAAATCCTTGCTCTAAAAAGGCTTTGTGTTTGTATCTATGGTAAAAAAAAAGGCGGCTAGTAAATTTGTCTCTGATAAGTCTGCACCAAAGGTTCACATTCCAATGGCACAGTCCTTCAACTTGGCACAAAAATCGTGGATTTTCTGCACTCCAATAATGCATGTTGTTTCAGTAAACTTCCCAATGATTCTTAAAGCATGATTCATCAAGTGCCCATTGCCAGTGTGCCACTCAATTGATCAAATATTTCCCATGAAGCTCTTGGTGCAGAGACACCTGGTAAGGATGAAATTTATGATGCTTCAATATTTTGAACACACTACTGTTGGATATTCCTAAATCACTAGAAATTACACGAGAACCTACATGGGGATTAAGAGCTACTGTGGCTAACACTGCGATCTCACTATGTTCACTGGTGACAGTTGCTTGGCGTCTGCTTTACTTCTCTTGGACACTTCTAATTTAAATTAATTCTTTAACTACATGATAAAAAGATTTATATGACGGCACATTTCTCTCAGGAAAACAATAGCGTACAGTAGGATCATTAACTTTTCTTTTACACTCACCGTATATTAAAATCATTTCAATTCTTTCAGTAACAGGATAACACTCCATAGCTCACAGTACATAGATTTACACTATACAAAAAATACCTCACATTATGAAGAATCATGTATTCAGTTTAGTGTGAACGTTTGTTCATAGAGATCGAAATTTTAAATTGGTCTACATAATATGTAAACATATTTGGTAGACCAATTTAACATTTCGATCCTTATGAACAAACTTTTTTATTTTGTGAGAGTACTTGTATTTGTTTACAGATTATAATATACACAAAAATGAAATAAAAATAGTTCCAAAAACATCAATACCTATTTCTTTAATTCATTAATTATCATTAAAAATGATCTTGGCTATAAAAATGTTTCAGCTAAAAGTGGCTAGGATTTTTTCCTACAATACGATTCTGCAATAAAAATTGCAGGGTCCTATTTGAAAAACAATAGTTGACCTTGAGATGACCTTGAAGGCATCCACTAAATCTAAAATAATAAAAGGAAGTGTCTGTTTGTGTGTGATGCCCAGCCAAATCTACGGCACATAGAGATCTGAAATTTTAAATAGGTGCACATCGAAGCTGGATTTTTAAATTTTTAATCAGGCCATTTTTAACAAATTTTTGAAGAATAACAGCATTGCTGTGCGAGATTGCTAGTAAAAAATAAAATTTAATTTTGTCAGCGCCTCAAAACCAAGAAACTTTGTATGAAATATATTTCCCTTGAATGCATTATTTTTAAAGATATATTGCTGAACCAACTTTATATATATAATTTCTAAACAAATGCTATAATAATTAAATATAATAAATGATTGTAATTAGGTGTAGGGAGAGGTGAATAGGCACATAATTTACATTTAAGGACACAAAATTTAATAATCATTATTATGTATATTCCACCCCTTTACTACGTTCCCAAAGTATCTTTTTTAACTTTCCCAAAAATTATTTATAATTGTATTTGGTTTTTGATAGCTCATATTTTTACATTTAATCCTAGGAGGAAGCTGACTTGGTAGAAGATGTAAATAATCAAGTTCAGTTCTATGATCCGTGCGTCGGAACAATGAGGACTATTCCAAATGTCTTCACTTCCAAGGACAAACCCAAGGTATTCAGCCAAATCTGAGGAAATTCAAGTGACAATACTCAAGCTAGTATTTCAACAATTTTGAAAAAATTAAATTATAATAATTGATCATTAATTTATTGCAATATTGCTTTGTGCTTAGTAAAACTAGTAGGGGATAACATTTACTTTTCCAAACACAAAGCATAACTTTATTTTATTATCTGAATATCCACTGTCTATGATGAAACCTTGATTTCTACAAACTTTGCCTCTTATATGAATAGTTTATTAATGAAAAACTAAACCAATTTAGGCCCAATTCTACAATTTCACATTAATGTCCTCATATAATTTGTTAAGTCTTAACATATTAGGCTTGGAACAAATCTAAACCAGAAGGTTTCTCTAAATATCTTTTTGTAATGTGACTTTTACTATAAAGAGTTTGTTTAAACAATATAACAATATTATTTTAAACAATTTGTAAATTATATATCTTGGAATGCAGTTGAAACTAAAACTAAAGCACAATATTGCGGCATAATGAACCTCTCTCAATTAAAGTCGAGCCTTTTTTTATTATCATACTTCTCCTATGTGAAACTGGTTTTCTTCACTAGAGATTGATATTAATTATGTAGGCTATTCAAGGATTGAGATTTTTTCATATATTTGTCACACTTGAGTTGAGATATACTTACATGTCAACACAAGATAGTACTTAATCTGATACCTTACCGCTCAGTTTTTAGTACTTACCCTGATATCTCACTGCTCAGTTTTTACTACTTACCATGTTACCTTACCGCTCAGTTTTTAGTACTTACCCTGATATCTCACTGCTCAGTTTTTAGTATGTACCCTGATACCTTACTACTCAGTTTTTAGTATTTACCCTGTTACCTTACCGCTCAGTTTTTAGTACTTACCCTGATACCTTACTGCTCAGTTTTTAATACTTACCCTGATACATCGCTGCTCAGTTTTAAGTACTTACCCTGATACATCGCTACTCAGTTTTTACACTTACCCTGTTACCTCGCTACTCAGTTTTTACACTTACCCTGATACCTTAACGCTCAGTTTTTACTACTTACCATGTTACCTTACCGCTCAGTTTTTAATACTTACCCTGATATCTCACTGCTCAGTTTTTACTACTTACCATGTTACCTTACCGCTCAGTTTTTAATACTTACCCTGATACCTTACCGCTCAGTTTTTACTACTTACCCTGTTACTTCGCTACTCAGTTTTTACACTTACCCTAATACCTTACCGCTCAGTTTTTAATACTTACCCTGTTACCTTACCGCTCAGTTTTTAATAATTAACCTGATATCTCACTGCTGACTTTTTACTACTTACCCTGTTACCTTACTGCTCAGTTTTTAATACTTACCCTGTTACCTTACCGCTCAGTTTTTAATAATTAACCTGATATCTCACTGCTGACTTTTTACTACTTACCCTGTTAACTTACTGCTCAGTTTTTAATACTTACCCTGATATCACACTGCTCAATTTTTAGTACGTACCCTGATACCTTACTGCTCAGTTTTTAATACTTACCCTGATACCTTACTGCTCAGTTTTTAATACATACCCTGATATATCACTGCTCAGTTTTTAATACTTACCCTGATATCTCACTGCTCAGTTTTTACTACTTACCATGTTACCTTACCGCTCAGTTTTTAATACTTACCCTGATACCTTACCGCTCAGTTTTTAGTACTTACCCTGATACCTTACCGCTCAGTTTTTAATAATTAACCTGATATCTCACTGCTGACTTTTTACTACTTACCCTGTTAACTTACTGCTCAGTTTTTAATACTTACCCTGATATCTCACTGCTCAGTTTTTAGTACTTACCCTGATACCTTACTGCTCAGTTTTTAATACTTACCCTGATACCTTACTGCTCAGTTTTTAATACTTACCCTGATACCTTACTGCTCAGTTTTTAATACTTACCCTGATATAGTGCTGCTCAGTTTTTCCACTTACCCTGATACCTCGCTACTCATTTTTTCGACTTACCCTGTTACCCCGCTACTCATTTTTTACACTTACCCTGTTACCCTGCTACTCAGTTTTTACACTTACCCTGATACCCCGCTGCTCAGTTTTTCCACTTACCCTGATACCCCGCTGCTCATTTTTTCCACTTACCCTGATACCCCGTTGCTCAGTTTTTACACTTACCCTGATACCCCGTTGCTCAGTTTTTACACTTACCCAGATACCCCGCTGATCAGTTTTTACACTTACCCAGATACCCCGCTGATCAGTTTTTACACTTATCCTGATACCCCGCTGCTCAGCTTTTCCATTTACCCTGATACCCCGCTTCTCAGCTTTTCCATTTACCCTGATACCCCGCTTCTCAGCTTTTCCATTTACCCTGATATCCTGCTGCTCAGCTTTTCCATTTACCCTGATACCCTGCTGCTCAGCTTTTCCATTTACCCTGATACCCTGCTGCTCAGCTTTTCCATTTACCCTGATACCCTGCTGCTCAGCTTTTCCATTTACCCTGATACCCTGCTGCTCAGCTTTTCCACTTACCCCGATACCCCGCTGCTCAGTTTTCCACTTACCTCGATACCCCGCTGCTCAGTTTTCCACTTAGCCCGATGCCCTGCTGCTCAGTCTTTACACTTACCCTGATAACTCGCTGCTCAGTTTTCTATTTACCTTTTAAGTGCTGCTATCTATGCAGAGCAATCCAATCAAGAGCAGTGAATTGACAAAACAGTCCAGCATGCCTTGTGAAGCTGTATCTGGCATTTTAAACATGATAATATTTTGTATTCTAGTAGATATTAGTAAATTATCACAAATCTAAGTTGGGCTCCTTTCAATTCCCATTCACTTTTACTGATTTAGCCCAGGAATACTTAATTATATTAGAAATTAATATAATAATATGCTATCACTAAACATAATTCAAATAACTTTGAAAAAACACAAATTTATTGAATTGAAATTTCCTTCTAATGTTATTTACAACTTTTATTATGATTTGGGTTACTTAAAATTTGGATATAACACCACTTTTTATTATTTAAAACAAAAGAAGGTACTATTATGAATAGACTAAGTTTAGGTCTTTAATAAAAACGATTGGAAACATGCTGAAGGCTATGAATAACGTAGTAGGCCCAACTTGATGAACAAAATTCCCGTGGAAATAATATAATGACAGTGAGAACATATTATTAATTGATAAACTTGAGAATGGAGGAGGTGAATTGATAAAAATTAAATATAAACTTATTTATATCTACTTTGCTATAATAAATTAGGGCACTTGCAACTATTTCATCTCAACAAATCCATTTGATGTTAAGGAATAAATTAGAAAAATAAAAATCTGAAAATAAATATACCGTATCAGAAATGCTCGAGAACTGAGAGGGGAAAATCCTTAACCACCTTCCAGTCCGCCGCATTCAAAAACAACCTTCTATTTTAAAAATGTTAAAATTAATGTCAGTTATAGTTGTTGACAATCTTGTTTTGTGTGCAATCATTAAATAAACATGTGTCTGTTGTACTTTAATCATGCTCTGTCAAAGTTGGGTTGCTTGGGCATATTAAAAGGAATCCAAATAAGCTTAGTTTTGGTCTACAAAATTGTCAATGGGAGATGTGATTGGACAGTTAACTTCATTCACCATTCTTCTTTCTTTATATAAAGTTCCAAAGATTTTGAATCTGAAGGTTAAAATATTTATTTACTGAAAAAAGGTTTAACATATCTATGTATTTGTGCCCCTTTTTTTCTTTGATAACTAATCATGAATGTGCTTAAGATTCCTTCCTTTAAAGAGACTTCAGTTTTGTATCAAAATTGTCCCAATCTACTACAGTGCAGAGCTATGGTTAAATATTTAGATTTTCTCTAGTAGCAGTTTCCCTTGAAAATAAGTATTGCGCCAATTTTGTTTCTAATTTGCTGAGAGTATGATGGTAAATAAAGGTTCTCACTACATTATAATTATAATTATATCATTGTGACAGACACACTCTTTATGACACCAATCTGGGGTAGAATTGGGAGAAAACATTCACAAGATTGACAGGTATATTTGGTTTTATAATTTTTATTGAAGCAAAAGATTAAAGAAAACGAGTTGTGGTTGGAGAATAGGGAGGATTAAGGAGATACAGCATGTCATGAGTCTTACTAGACCTACTGGTGTCCTAGTCACTAGTTGGTAAACTAACCCACTTGATGAAACTAATTTATCCTTATTTTAAATTTCACTGCTGAAGGATGTACACGTCTGTCTCCTACACGGGATTCAAGTCAGAACGCTTGGACTACAGACTCTACATCGCTTACTTTCCCGTCTCTAATACTCAACAGCCACCAGATGATTCCCATCTACTTCCTCCTGCCATTGTGGCCTCGGGTTCCCTCCCATTATCCTTTTGATCATTTGAACTAGAACCAATTAAGGTGCTGGACCATCACTCAAGAGGAGGGAAGTAATGTTTAGTTATTGATTATTAGTTGAATTAAATGAGTTTAGCTACTGCCAAACACATCTGCTGAGTAATGTTGGTTTGCCAGTAAAATGACACCTAAGTAGCTTTCTGTACATCCTATCTAATATATTAAAGCAATAGATGTTAGATAAACTGGGGGCATTATTCCAAATGCTGAGAAGAGACCCTTACATTATATTATATACTGTATTATCTTAAACATTTTAATCCAAAGTCAGAGGAAGGCATGTAAAAATATGATGTATGTCTTTTTAAATCCAGGCTGTGTACCATTAAGCAAAAAATATATTTATTGGAATTTTGAAGAAAATGAAACTTTGGAATGTTGTTTTCAAAATATAATACCAACAAAACAATAACCTAATCATATTGGCCCTAATATCCATGATTTTAACCCGCATTTGAACCATACCAACCAAGTGGCTGCTGCCTGTTGGTGATGGTAGTGCCTTTTTTTCTTTTTGCGGATAGAGAGTGTGATCACATGATGATGGCTATCACAACTAAAACTTATATTTTTGCATTTAACATATTATAAAATTTTATTTCAAATCCTAGGAGGAATCTGAGATAGTTGAAGATGCAACTAATGAAGTCCAGTTCTATGATCCATGTGTCGGAACAATGAGGTCTATTCCAAATGTTTTCACTTCAAAAGACAAATACAAGGTACTCAATCACTTCTGAATACATTTATCTGATACTGTTGTAATAAGTTTATGTATTAAATACACCATTTAATCCTTAAGGTTGTTTAAACTTTGTAAAAAATTGTTATATTAACTATTGATTCATTTAGCTCCCTGAATTAACAGTCCCTGTGACTTTACCCTTAACTGAAAATTTAATTTTACATTTAAAACGTTTATTTTCATATTTTGTTACATTGGGAAGATGGTACAGGAAAGGTGGCCAGAAACATATAAAAGGAACAAATAAAATATGACTTTCACCATGAAAAAAAAGGAACACAGCTCATACTTTACATTGCTGCCATTCGAAAAATATTTAACAGCTGCCTATTGGAGGTAATCGATTGTTACAGCCAAATTCTCCACTTAAGTTTTATTCTCTCCAGCTTTTTTTAAGTCGCATTGCGTGTTTCACACTCTCTTTGCTGAGTTCCCATATAATTAACTCTAGGAGGGGATTGGGCAGTAACAATTGATTTTCCTAAAGAGGTAGCCTCGTGGTCCAGTGGCAGCAATGTAAAGTGTGAACTGTGTTCTTTCATTCATTTTAAAATCCATATTGTGTTTGTTCCTTTTATATTTCTATCCACCTTTCCTGTACATTCTTCCAAATATAATAAAGTGAAAAGAGGTTTTCCTTATAGAGGTATAATATCTTGAGATATATTAAATGAATTATCTTTTGAGTTGTTATCTAACAATAATATAGCACCTTGCTTTTCAATATGTAATTTTTTTTACACATAAAATAATGTTTGTTGTCACGAGCTTATTAATCCTCCAACACGGTTATAAAATTACATGGTTTGGTTTTAGTGTTTCTATTGACTATTATAACCGCTCCCGTGGTATAATGGTCAGTACAGCTGGTAACAAACTTAAGCATCCCGGGCTCAATTCCCGGTTGGTACCATGAGGTATCCCTAAGGTAAGCAGGATTTGGTTGATTAGGCTTATGTTAAGTTAAGAGTATCCAATGGTTCCACACTTTCATACTCACTATCCCTCATCTCATCGGGACATGGAAAGAGCCTCTATGAAAAGGATGTATGATTAGTACATTCAGACATGCCCTTGGCAACAGTACATTAGTACTGGCTTATGTTTCCACAAACTGGACTACAAGTGATGAAGCCTATACATGTATTTCTATTTATACACACATACACTAACTATTACAAATAATATTTACTAAATTAATGCTTGTGTGTGTGAGGTATGGATTACACTAGTCACATAGTCACGTTAAATAAGATGAAAATTGTAATATCAATACTGTCACCATTTTAGGAAGAGTGATATCAATACATTTTAAAATCGCCTTTGTTTAGTATCATCATATAAGTATTACAATACCTAGTAAATATAGTTTTATTTTAAACAAAATTTAAATTTACAAAATATTAGTTTTTAATATATCTATTTAGTATAAATTATTGATTAAAAAATAACCTTAAATTTAGGCTGTACAAATATTTAGGTCAGAAAATTACATTGAAAAATATTTTTTGATAAATTATTTCATGAAAATGGTTCATATTGTTTGATAATATGAGTGTAATTGTGGCCACAGTTGAAGGGAATTTGGAAAACATAAAAAAGTCAATGAATTTTTAGCTTTCAGAAAAATCGGTGAATGTTGTAAAGCAATGGAAAGTAATATTTTTGCTGTGATGGGAAAAATGTATCATCATCATGAACAGTTCCTAGCCACTGGCTGGGTCTGTTTGGAACATAAGCCTCTTCAATATATCCTTTATTCCCACAACTTCTCCACAACTTCTTTGGTAGGCCTATCTTTTCCTCCCCTCAGGGTTGTAAGAACATATTCATAGAGCCCTGTAAAAATGGTTTTATTTTTAGTTACATTTCATTTTTTAAATCTCATTTTTTGGTGTTATTTTGTGTTTATTAAAAATTACATTTTATCCGAGGTGTTTACATATTGAATGTATAGAAAATTAAAATTCATTATTCGAAACCTTGTATATTTACTTTAAAACTCTTTTGTCTGCATATTTCACAATTTTTTAGCCTAAATTTAGCTTACACTACAATAAAATACTAATCAAATTACAGCATGGTCAAAACCTTAATTTTGTGTTTATTTAAAGATTTTTTTTTTGTAAAAGCGATGTTATTTTGTGTAACAAGACAATTTGTTTTATTTCGCTTTTCAAAAACATTGTAAATCATAACTAAAAACTATCAAAGGAAGAAGTACTTGACTCCCCATCTTTGTATGGCACTTTTCGCTTTATCACGTCTCACTATTTTTATGGGGCTCTAGCTATTCGTTGACTTATTTATCCTGCCTTTCACTGGTCCTTCCTTAATTATCCTTAGTAATAACAGGGTTGCCACGCACTTGGAAAACAGGGAAAACCGGGAAAAGACAGGGAATTTGTTGTGTCTGGAAAAAACCGGGAAAACACAGGGAATTTCACCAAAAAGTTAGAATTTACTGGAATTTGTTAGTGAAATTGGGCAATACAGTGCTTGCAAGCTTAAACTAGTAGGAATAATATAGACTAAAATTTGTAACTGGAGAATTGAGCAGTCTGATTGGAACACATCTCATATTATGACTATGCTTACCAGCACCTCATCAGCTTGAGATAAGTTCTGAGTGCAACTGAGACGACTTGTTTTCGTTCAGCAAATG
Source organism: Timema shepardi (assembly GCA_902151425.1). Taxonomy (NCBI): domain Eukaryota; kingdom Metazoa; phylum Arthropoda; class Insecta; order Phasmatodea; family Timematidae; genus Timema; species Timema shepardi. Next base: position 73,484 of record CABFVX010002941.1, on the reverse strand, counting down.
CCGCGCCTTTTTGGCTTCCTCCACTCACCCCCGCCAATAACACAAACGTCTCGTTTCCTCCACCCCCATCCCCCAACTTCATCAAGCCCATGCTGCTGGCACGTGTTTCTCCTGCCAGTCGAACGAATTCATTCTTTGGAATTTGGTGTGTTAAACGTATTTGTCTTGTTTAAAAAAAATTATTCCTTTTGAAAGAGGCAAGTATCCCAGATTGTTTTTGTAGCGTGATGTTTTAAGACGGTAGCCTACCTATTTTACAATTTTGCTATTTATAATTTTTTAGAAATTGCCAAGGTGTCAATATTGTCTGTTTTTATCTTTATGGGTGTTAACATTTTTACTACAGTCATCTCCCGATTTAGCAAAGGTGGATTTAGCTGGTTGCTGCCGTGGCCACGATAACAAAATGGAGTATACTGTAAAGTGAAAAGTTTTTGAAAATATTGCCTCGAGCCTGCTAGTATAGTGTAAAAATGACTGATTGTGTTTGTGTCTGCTCATAGCTACCCTACCTCACCCACCCCCTGTGAAATGGACTACATATAGTACATACTCACACATAATCAGTCATACATAAATAGTACCTCCAACTTTAAGAAATTTTTTTTTGTGAATTCCTAAGCATACTTTAATAAAAGAAACTATAAATGTTTTCATATTTGTTAATTTGATAAAATAATCTTGTCTTTTTACTTAACTATTAGTTCTTAAAAACATAATGGTTCCTGTATATAAGTGAAATAACTAACTATATTATATCGTGTTTATTCTATGTTTAACGTTTGTATATCTTGACAGCTGCTAAAGTTTGTATTCTTTTAGCTAATGTTATAAAACTGTTATCTTGATAAAGTTTACTCCTTAGTACATATGCATTAATTAAGATTTGTTAACATGTTTTCTAAAAAAAGTAATACATTCTTATAAAAAAAATAGAAACCACATTTAAACTAAAAATTGTATTTTTGGTATTTCCTTTTTTTTCATTCCATTTAGGGTAGACAGAAAATATAACCAATTTTTCCTTCTAGAAAATTTTTCATTAATTTCTCATCCTTTTTACAAATAATTCTTAAATATGTGTTTCTCTTGCACAATAAAACATGCTTCCAATGATAATTACCACTCTTCATTTTTAAATTTTCTTTAAAAAAAAAAAATTAAATGCCTTCATAATTATATTTATAATATCTATTAGGTGTCTGGAAAAATGAAAATTTCCTCTGGAAAACCTGGAAAACACAGGGAATTTGGTAATAAGAAAATAGTGGCAACCCTGTAATAGTGCCTCATATGCAAACATTTTTAATCTCGTGTTTATCAATTTTTTCAAGTGCATTCCAAAATTACTATTTATAACAAATGTTGTCCATGGTTGTTTTTTACATTTTAATTAATTCTTTTAGGAAATACTTGGGAGAATAAAAAACTGGATAAGTGTAATTTCATTGATTTGAGTGTGAATCTATACAATATTTGTGTAAACATTGATATAGTGTATCTCTCAATTTTATTTATAATTGCTGTTCTTGATTTTTCACTATTATTTAGGCCTGTATAGAAATGACATTTTGACTTTGGGAAATTTATGAGCGAGAAATAACAATTTCCCGTCGAAATGGGAGCAAATTTAAAAATAGTTTTCAATCAAGGCCTGTATTTATTTCTAAGATTTATAATATATTCATATTTATTTCAATTACAAAATAAATAAAATTTGATGATGAAACTAGAAGCTTAGACCTATGGCAGGTTGCTGATAATGAAACTATTTGTTACTGTTTCAAATAAGTTAAATTAAGGGCAGATACAAAATAAGTGTTTGCATTTGTATGTGAAAAGAGACAAAAACTTGTTTTCAGTTAGGTATGAAAAATAAATATAATGTTAGTTATCTTGTAGTATGAAAGAAATGGTGTTTGCAGATGGCCTGATGTTATGGGCCATTGAGGAAAAACAAGTCAGGAGTATTTGGGTTCATAGGATGAAGTGGTGGAATGGTATGGAATGAGGCTTGATAGAAAGAAGAGTAAGATAGTGACTATACCAAGGAAGAGATATAGTTGCACGACTGATGTGACAGTAAGATGGGAGCAGTTGAAGACAGGGGAACGTTTTAAATACCGGGAAGGGGTGTGATAGAGGAAAGTGAAAGAAACAAAAGAGAAATTGGTAAGAGAGGGAGTCAAGCAGAAGCTTTTTTCAGAAGTGTGAGAAGTATAATTTGGAGCAGAGATGTGCCGAGGAAGTGTAAAGGAATAAGCTATACAGGCGTAATATTTACCAAATTGGCATATGGAGCAGAAACATGGGTATTGAAGAAGGGTGAAATTATAATTCAAGCCTATGAAGTAAAATTTATGATAAGTACTACAGGAGTTACAATAATAGATAAGATTAGAAATGAGAGGGTGAGAGGAATAGTTAAGGAAGATCAATTGCAGGCTAAATAGAGAAGCCACAACTAAGGTGTTATGGTCATGTGAAGAGAATGGAGGAGTAGAAGATACTAAAGAAGATGTTGGTTATTGAAGTGGGGGAATAGGAGGAGGCTAAGAGTAAGGCTGAAGTACGGGTGGGCTGAAGGGAGTGCAGAGGAATGTGGAGATGTCAAGGGGTAAGTATACCTTGGAGAGGCTCATGTTCCAAACAGACCTGGCTAGTTGGTTTAAATTGTTCGTGTGATTATGATGATAATGATGCTATCTTGTAGAAATTTTGAAAGTAAAAATAATTATATACATCCCAAAATGTTTTATTGCAGCTATTATAACCATGCATACTTTTTAATCAAGCTTTTTTGGTAACGATGTAAATAAATTCTATTTATAGCTTTAATAATTGTCTAAAAATATCCTAAGAACTATCAAACACTCTTAACCCTTTCCTGTCCCTATTAAAAGAGCCCAATTCCCCACCACTATCCCCTTTATTTTTAATAACATGAAAATTTATGCACGAGTCTATGCTATAATCAATAACTCTGTATGTATTTAAGATATTACGTTGAATTTTTTAGAAAAAACTTATTATATTAGGGATCACATTGACATCACTTGGAACTGCAATTATAATTGTCAAAACAAATTGTTTAATTAATATTTACCATTAGTTTTCAATTCCAACTCACCTTTCTTGTTGGTATTCAAATTTTTCCAACTGAGCCAATGTAACTGGTTACCTCTTAAGTTTTATTTAGTAAACATCACAATAAAGTTGTTCTACTATGACATTTAGTTGTATTTATGTAGTCTGGGGTACCTTCTGCTAAAAAATAAAAAAGTGACATTTATAAAAGGTATTGCAACTTATGAATATTATTTTCTTCACAGAAAACTTGGGTTATGATTTTGCTGTCACTCAAGTTATGGGAATGTATATTTTCTCAATTTTTTTTAGACTTTGGAATCCTGCATAGTGCACATGTGTGATTACGTAGTAGAAGACACTCAATATTTACTACCCATATTAATTTGTTACAGATACAATCAGAGCAACACCCATCTCTATTAAGAGTAGTTTCAAAGTCAAAAGTCAAGGAAAGTTTTGAGAGAAATTTAGTGAGTGAGACAGCTAGGTGTGGACTCTTAAGTGTTACTATGAAATGTGGTGTAGGAGATTCTAGCAAGAAAACTGTAAGAGGAAGACGTTTGAAAAAAAACAGAAATTGTTCAAAAGAAAAACCAGAATATTGCCTTGAAAATACTAGAAAATGCTTAAAAGATAATATAAAGACTCTAGTTCATAGACAATGCAAGACAGAAGACTGTCCTAAATATCCTTTAACGGGTGGATACTGTACAACTCATGGAGGAAGAGGCAAACAATGTAAAGTAGAAGGTTGTTCTAAATATAGTAAGAAATATGGTTATTGTGTTTCACACGGAGGGGGTTGTATTGGTAAAAAATGTAGCTTACCAGGTTGTCTGAAGTTTAGTAAGAAAGGTGGTTATTGTATTGCACACGGTGGAGTTGGATTAAAATGTAAAGCAGAAGGCTGTTCTAAAAATAGCAAGAAAGGTGGTTTTTGTATAGGTCATGGTGGTATCGGCCCAAAATGTAAAGCAGCAGATTGTCCTAAGTCTGCTTTGAAAGGTGGATTTTGTATGTCACACGGAGGGATTGGCAGAATATGTAAAGTGGAAGGATGTTTAAAGAATGGTAAGACAGGTGGCTATTGTATTGCTCATGGTGGAATTGGAATAATTTGTAAAGCAAATGGTTGCATTAAGCATGGTCAAAAGGGAGGATTCTGTGTAGCGCATGGTGGTAGTCTCGCTAAATGTAAATCAGAGGATTGTCCTAAGAATGCCATGAAAGGGGGATTTTGTATAGCACATGGAGGTATTGCAAGAAAATGTAAAGCAGAGGGCTGTATAAAAAATAGTAAAACAGGAGGATACTGTGTAGCGCATGGTGGATCAACAACAAAATGTAAAGCAGGTGAATGTTTTAAAAATGCTTTGAAAGGTGGTTATTGTCTATCACATGGAGGAATTCGAAGAACATGCAAAGCAGAAGGTTGTACTAAAACACCGCAAAAGGGGGGACTGTGTATTGGACATGGAGGAATAAAACTAAGACATCAGAAGATGATTCTAGAGCTTATTTAAGAGATTATTATAAAGATACTAGATTGAAGCTGAATGTTGTGTTAGTGTAGGTTAAATCTGACATTATCTTGGTCAATTTTCCCCAAATGAGTAAAATTTGTAAATAAAACTAAATCATTACTCAAAAACATTCAGCCTTAGTCTTGCAAACTACCATGAATATATTTTCAATTGAAAACCTAAAGAATCACTGCCACTTCAGTTTTGTAAACATCCTCAATAAATTTTATGAATTGTAGATAATAAAACCATTATTTATAAACTAAATAACAAGATTGTGGTTTTTACTTATTGCTTCCCATTTAAGAGTTTCTTGACATTCTTTTATTTGTGGGTTTTTATTCAGTTTCGTTAGTGATACACAAATTTGGATTTTATGAGGGAGTGTATGTGTTCCCTAGGAACTGTATCATATATATGTTTACCAATAAGAATAAATCAATTCATAAAAGAATTCACAAACTTAATATTTTCAATTTTATCGCTTAAAAAACAAATTATCTCACAATAATAAAAGTCTAAATTATCTTTTATTAAATAGATATTAAAATGTAATGCAATTCATGTACAAAGTATACTAATAATTTTTAAATTGTGCCAGTTCAAATGAGATTAATTTGTTAAAATATTGGTGAAATTTGTAACAATCTTGCATCCCTACATTGTTAGTCCACATATGCAAATAGCCTAAATGGGTAGTAACACTTTGTGCACATACACTAAAAAGAGGTTGAATGTTTATATTTTGTAAAGTCATAGAAAAGTATTGTGTGGATATCAAGTTTGTATAGTGTAAAAACTTCATTGAAGCTAAAGTTCTTTATTTAAATGAATTGAAAAAGACACCTAAAAGTGAGAATCAAACCCGATACCTTTGGCTTAGTGCCCCAATCCTCTGCCACTAAGCTTATAAGGGTATCTTTCCATGCTCAGTCATTCTTAAAACATATTTTAAGGTAGGGTCAGCAAAAGTTTTGTGGATATCATCATCAGTATAGATTTGTACTGTTAATAGTACAAATACATGGTACATTCCAAGCGAAACAAGCTGGAAGAAAGAAACACAAGTTCTTTGTTTGTGAAGTTAACTTTATACACAGATTGATTACTATCCCCAAATTTAATACAGATACATACAATAACTATATAATAAGAAACTCTAACCAACATTAGATATAACTATTTTTAATGCCGACCATATGTTATATTGAAAATCAACAAACAAAAAAGAGTCTACAGTAAACAAACTCAATCCCATGAATAAAGACCGGGAATAAAATCGAACATGACAACTTTTGACTTAATAAGAAATAACAAATATGATTAAAAAAAACTTTTTTTATATACAGCAATGTAATTATTAATATAATAAATAATTCGTCTTAAGCTCTACTATCTCAGTAGACATGACTGTAAGATAGAGGTTCGAAACTCGATATTGCAGGAGACTAAACTGCCAATGACTGGTAGTTCGAGGTTTAAATCTCGATCTCGCAGTAGACTAGATTGCCAATGACTAGGAAATGAAGGTTTTAATCTCGATCTCGAAGTATACTAGACTGCCAGTGACGGAGATCGAGGTGTAATCTGGTCATGTGTACTGAGGAAGGTTTTTCCTAAATAGTTTTTCACTCTACATTTATTATAAACAGCACCTTCCTCATAACTAAAACCACTAGCGTAATTAGTACATAAGCATATAACCCAAACAAGTAGTAAGATGTGATGCAATGTTAAAACATGAAAAAAATTGCTCTATCCCTAAAAATATAAGATATTCTAGAAATGTTTCACCTTAGTGATGAATAAGTTGAATAAACTATGTTACATTATAACCATTAAAAATGTTCCATTAGAGGCACTAAATAATAATTATTTACTGCTATGGTTTTTTTTCTTGGAGTGAACTAAAAAATTTTAGTCCAAAATATAATCCAGTATAAAAATGAATAACTATGACAAAGTGAGCTTCTGGAATGAGTACATGTGTTTAACACCTTCTTTGTACAGGCTGGAATAATTAAACCGGACCATTTTCAAAATGAAATAGAAAACATTCCAAAAGACACTTTAAATGAAATAGTTGATAGGTTTTTTAAAAGCTTTGGAAACAAAAATTATCATTTAATGTTTAAAAAAATAGTCAATTGCGCGCCATTCCTCGCATTGCTGTAGTTACTGGTGAAAGCTGTGTACAACCCTGCGAAGCAGATGTAGTGAAATGGCATCAACTTGGCGAATTTTTTAAGTCTTCAATAATGTATAATCAATGATATAACACCTTCTCTTACAAATACCTGCATAAGAAAGAAGCAAGGGATGTCAAATTCTGTGACCGCAGTGCCATGGAACATCAAACGGGGAAATTATGCGCTCTGAGAAGAACCTGCGCAGTTTGTCCATGCTGTGACGAGATGTGTGGGCAGTGGCCCCATCTTGTTGGAACCAAACATTTTCAAGCTAACACTGACGCTGATGTAATTCAGGAACAAGGACATTTGTTATCTTTTCTACATACCGTTCTGAGTTCACTGTTGTTGCTCGGCCATCAGTATTTTCAAAGAAATAATGCCCAGTGACACCCATTGCTTCAACCCCACACCACATAACAACCTTTTCACTATAAACAGGTCTTTCTTGAATTTATCTTTGATTTTAAGCTGCCCAGTATCAGAAATTTTGTTTATCCCCAAAACCTTTAAGGAAGAAATTAGCCTTATCAGTCATTAGAAGAGTGTTTAGAAATTCCAGATTCTTATTGGTTTTATCCAATAAAGTCTCACAACACTGCAATCTGATGTCCTTATCATGTTGGCTCAGTTCTTGCACTAACTTAATTTTGTATGGGTGAAATTGTAGGTCTAGGTGCAAAATTCTTGAAAGACTCCAAAACATTTGCAGCATACAGGGATATCGATGTGTTAAATATTGTGGACTCTGCTACATGGCCAAACTAACACACTCTACATTTTCAGGTGTTATGACTGTTTTTAAATGTTTATGGGGTTTATTCTGGCCCGCACGCCACTGACTTAACCACACACAAATTGTTTTGCATTATGGCACTGGTCTCAGGCCACGCTCGTCCCAAAACTTCGGTCTAAATGTGTGTTGAACTTGAACATTTGAGTGTGTTTTTATCGAATGTTCCACAGCAAATATGTGTTGTTGCACCAATCAACTATACAGTGTATACCGAATCCAAGATCACATAGCACCTATCCCATCACTCTCATCATGTGCACTCATACCATTAACTACTATTGCCATCCTAAAACTGAGTCGCTTTAATTGCCCAACCTGTATATCAAGAGGGAATAATTGTATACATCTTACACATCTGTATGCACATAGCCACATACAAAATAATTTCAGCTTTTTGGAGAAACTACTCACATTTGATTTTTTTATTAAATGCTAGACTACTATACATAGTGACAGTAATTGAAAAATCAATTCTACACATTCAACTTAATGTCTTACATAAATGGTATTTTCTCTATCATAATCTGTGATAGTATTGTTCCTATATATGAAACTTTTATTTGCGAGTTTAAATTGTTTGGGAAACTGAGATAGTTAGCAAGGGATTTTAAATCCCTTCGTTTGCAGATAAGGCAGATGAATCCATTGCATGTTGGCTCTGTGTGCTTCTTTAGGGTTATATGTCAATACAAAATTATTACGCTATTTGAACATGTTTAGTTATAAGCTATAAATATACTACTTAAATTATATGGTTGAAAAGTGTCATGGTTAAGATAAGTGCATTTAAAAAATGCAATTTAGCATCAGCCATGAATAAATATAATATTACTTCTGTACCTATGACAACAACTTGTCATAAATGACCATTCACACTAGTAACAACAAATGAAATGTAGTACACAATTAATTAGACAATACCCTCTGGAAAAATAAAAATAGGTCTCTTCAATGAATTAGTTGATGTGTCTTTACCTTGATGACGAATAACAATAGTATGTTTTATTATAAAATAAATACAATGTTAATTTATGTTAATCATTAAAATATAGTTCAAGTGGCAATGGAATATGATAGTCATGCATTTAATTGTCAATTTCCATCATTAAAGTTTTTCAATTTTTAAAATAAATAAAAGTTTTAGTGATTTTAATAGTGCTCTCCAAGATGGTTACAAAAGTGACATTTATTTTAATTATCATTGGTGCTGCTAATTAATTTGAACATCTTTTGTTTTAAATTACATAATACAATTTAAGGCAGGATCACATGATAGAAGCTATAAAATTTTGCGAAAGCTAATTTTATTCATAGAAATAGATGCAATAACTGGGCATCACAACTTTAATTGATAGGGCCTCTCAAACTTATGTTTGGTAAAAGTTTTCTCAGTGGCGATAATAGTTGAATTCTTATGTCCACCAGTAAATGTTGACTTGTTGACAAAATACCTGGTAGGTGGATATAAAATAGTAAGGAAGCTTATACAACAACATCCTTCCTCAGATGTAATAAACTCTTGACGCTGATCTGATGGTTTATATTGAATATTTACACTTTTTGTTATACTGTATTTTTAAACATACTGCTTAAAGGCATACATATTAAGAGATTTTTACTACAGTATCCAAAGCGTCATTAAAAACTCACTACTATATAAATTGTGATTTAAAGAAATACCATCCCATTTTACTAAGTTTCCCAAACACACGGTCATACCAAATGATTGAATATTTATGTTAATATTATTATCAAACAATAAATCACAAAACCTTTAAATCCTGAGTCATTATTATAATAGGTACATAAGAAGAATCAAAACCCTTTTAAAAGATAATACAAACAATAAATAATTCCCAAGTCAGACTAGCACTTATAACTGATGTATTTGGTACTTAGTGGGGCTTCAGAATAATGGCAGGCCTCTACAAGTAGGCTACTCTTCTAGTCAGATATCAACAAGGTAAGTAAACATTTTCCACGTATTTCCATTGTTGTATTTTATGAAGGGGAAACCTTTAGCTGAAACTATTGTCTAGGTGACAAATGATTGTTCATTGTAATAATGTCCTTTAAAATGCAGTAAGAAAGTCATTGTAGGTTTACCATTTCATGGTTAATACAGAGTGCGGCAGAAATATATGATGGTTTTGCAAGTGTAATAACTTTTATATTGTCTAACAAAAAAAATGTTTACATTTTGTCATTAAATTCAGCACATTTTGCCATTGTTATTTACCGCATCCTTTATAAATTTATCTATGTTGAAGCATTTGTAGCGTATGGGGATCCAGACAACCAACATTGTTTTTTTACAGGAAGCTCCCTGAGTAAGAATTCAACATTCATAATTATAGAAGGGTACCAATATTTAAAAATTTGGTTCAAGACTTCTCAAGTAATGAACATTCAATGTGGTGGGGGGAAATAATTAATTCCTTTACTTAGTTCAACTTCCAGCTGTAAAAACAAAATTCTTGCAAGCTTTCTTACAATACAGTCGATGACGATTGTATCCGACTCTTTCACTAGTAGCCTCCTACAAAAACAACTTAAATTACAAATATGACCCGCCTCAGTGGCGTAGTTGGCTAACGCGCTTGTCGTGTTGAGCTCGACTGCTGAAGACGGGGAGATCGAGGTTCGAATCTCGGTCGGGTGAACTGGGGGTGGTTTTTCCTAAATGATTTTCCACTCTCCCTCCACGCAAATGCGGGTTCACTTCCTATAATTCAACTTTCCCAATTCCTAATCCATTAGCGTAATTAGTACCCAAACGGGTAGTAAGACGTGGTGCTAAATATTATTATTATTATTATTATTATTATTAATTACAAATATGGTCATAGCTCATGTTGGCTTTGGCTAGATAATAATATTGACCTTCTCCAATCTTAACTGTGATGAGATGCTTTGAAATTACTTCTTATGTATTCTTTAATAAGTAAACATTTTAAATCTGGAACCACGCTAAAGTATTGAGCTCTAATATTTGCATAGTCATCTATAGTGATAAAATTAAATAACCTTCAACACAAATAAAATTATATTAGTCTTGTTCTAGACTATATTATTGATGTCTCAATTAATTTCATGGTGACATTGGGATGGGTTTAGCTCATTCCTTGCTATATTTGTGTGGTGATTAGAACTTAAAACAAAAATAAACACATAATTTCGTGCTTTCGTCCTTTCAATGTTATTCATCAATCTTCACTTCCTTTGATGACACTTCTACAAGCAGTTTACTGGTTACATCGAGTGATGGGGTTCGAGCTTCCATTTTCTCTAACTTAATTTGATGCCACCACACTCACTATTAAGGTAAACAATAATTTCTCGGATATTTTATGTTTGATCAAATACATGGGTTTAAGCCATTCACCTTAATATTTAACTGCTCTAAACTATCCTCATGGTGCAATACATTCTCATTCCAACTATTAAACAGACGGCTTCAATAACAAATGATGATGTTCCATACTTCACAACCAATGAAATAAATAGGATTGTCATTGACTCAATACATTCACTGTCTAAAGGCCCATATACACTATCATGTTTAGCTTGTGCCAATGTCCACGCCAGTCCAACTGTCTTGCAAGTAAAGGATTACACACATTTTTGAATATCGTGCAAAGATTTACTTGTGGGACAGTTAAGTTCCCCACATGTATACACAACTGTTCTCTTAAAGCTATGACTGGCACGCCAATCGAGGTTTACACGCGCAAGTACAATTAGTGCTCACATTCTGCTAGTGCAACAGTTTACTAGCACCAAATTATGCAAGCAAGAAGAACATGCCTCATGCACATTATTTACTTACACTGTAATGTTAGCATGTTAGTAATAACTGGCGCCAGTAAAACTTTACATTATAAACCCCATTTTATGCTATCAGTGAAAACTGGTAGGACATAATATATATCGGCAATTTTAATTAACATTCTTTATTGCAGGTCTTGTTACACGTTGAATTTCCCAGTTATCACTCTGTGCTTGTTGACGCCTCATGGGTGTCATGCCATAAGTATTATTATTATTATTACTATATTCAAAAACTAGAGTGGTTTGACGAGCGAATAGTGGGACGTGATCTGGGCTGCGGGTGAGACCGCGAGTCCTGGGAATTCCGGGAAACAGGAATTTGTTTCCTGCGAGGGTCACTATGTAGAACGTTGTGGGTCACTGGCAGAATGGTTCACATGGTTTTCACGGTTATCTCAACATCTTAGTGATCACAAACTGCATCACATCTTCTGCAGTGCAACTAGCATCTAATATTTACACTTTTATAATAAACAACTTCAAAATACTATCTATGTTAAGGGTAAATAACCCCGTCTACCATTACAATTTTTATTTTTATTATTATCTACTTTTTTTTTTGTAACTATTCATCAGTGTATTTAATTACTTGGCTATTATTGTTTATACTGAAATATTATTGCTTTATCTTATTTTCTTGTGTAGTTATATGTATTTGTATACTTACGTTTCATTGCTGGCCTGTCATAGGTCTTAACGACTGTTGGCCAACACTATAATAAAGGAAATTGAAATTATTATTATTATTATTAAGTAGGTCTACTCTTAAGGAGATATGCCTCAAAACTCTTCCCCCATTATGTACTCGATTGATGCTGTGTCTCACGTGACCTTCAAACTCTTTGGCTGCCTTTCCTTAATGAGGGAGCTGAATTGTATCCATTCTGAATGGTAGCCATTAAGACATTTCTTAAATAAGCACCACAAATAAGGCGCTACAGCTTCTAAAAAAGAATTTGTGTCAATTGCACAGAGCAAGGGCCTGATAGGAAATTCAATTCTCTATCCAACCATATAAATGTGCATAGGCCTAGACCCTACAGATATGAGCAATTTGACCAAATCTTGAGGAAGTACGGGACTTTTTTCAGGAAAATCCTCATTTACACGTTTTATTAAAGGCGTTACAGCTTCTAAAAATAATTTGGTTCAAGAGCGCATAGGGGGCCCTTATAGGAAATTCAATTCTATATTTAACCATATAGATGTGCATAGGCCTAGACCCTGCAAATCTGAGTAATTTGACCAAAGCTTGAGGAAGTACGGGATTTTTTTTCTTAAAAATCCTCGTTTACACGTTTTTTTTTAAGGCGCTACAGCTTTTAAACCAGAATTTGTGTCAAGAGCACACTGCAGGCCCTGATAGGAAATTAAATTCTCTATCCAACCATATAAGTGTGCATAAGCCTAGACCCAGCATATCTGAGCTGTTTGAACAAAGATTGAGGAAGTACGGGATTTTTTTCAGGAAAATATTCCTTTAAACGTTTTTTTAAGGCGCTACAGCTTCTATAAAAAAGAATTTGTGTCAAGAGAACCGAGGGGACCCTGATAGGAAATTCAATTCTCTATTTAACCATATAGGTGTGCATAGGCCTAGACCCTACAGATCTTAGGAATTTGACCAAAGTTTGAGGAAGTACGTGATTTTTTTTTCATAAAAATCCTCGTTTACACGTTTTATTAAGGCGTTACAGCTTCTAAAGAAGAATTTGTGTCAAGAGCACAGAGCAGGGCCCTGATAGGAAATTCAATTCTCTATCCAACCATAGGAGTGTGCATAGGCCTAGACCTTAAAGATCTGAGCAATTTGATCAACGCTTGAGGAAGTACGGAATATTTTCAGGAAAGTCCTTATTTACACGGTTCTTTAAGGTGCTACATTTTCTAAAAAAGAATTTGAAACAAGAGAACAGAGCAAGGCTCTGATAGGTAATTCAATTCTCTATCTAACCATATAAATGTTCACAGGCCTAGACCCTACAGATCTGAGAAATTTAACCAAAGCTTGAGAAAGTACGGGATTTTTTTCAGGAAAATCCTCGATTACACGTTTTTTAAGGCGCTATAGCTTCTAAAAGAGAATTTGTGTCAAGAGATCAGAGTGAGGCGCTGATAGAAAATTTAATTTTCTATTTAACCATGTAAGTGTGCATAGGCCTAGACCCTACAAATCTGACAAATTTGACCAAATCTTGTGGAAGTACGTGATTTTTTTCAGGAAAATCCTCGTTTACACGTTTTTTTTAAGGTGCTACAGCTTCTAAAACAGAATTTGTGTCAAGAAATCAGAGTGGGGCCCTGATAGTAAATTCAATTCTCTATTTAACCATATAAGTGTGCATAGGCCTAGACCCTACACATTTGAGCTATTTGACCAAAGCTTGAATACGCAAGGGCTTTTTTTCAGGAAATTGTTCTTTGTCATGTCAAACACTCCCCAGATAACCATTTTAAACTAAATCATTATTTTCAAAATGCCTTCATTATTAGATTTAACCATGAGTGCAGTTAGGAATTCTGTCATTCAGGTAAAACAAGGATCCCACCGGCCCTCGGTATCAATTATGGTTTTTAAGAGCATTTTGATTTAAAACGCGTCTTTTATATCCACTTTAATAATCGATACTTTATAATAATAATTTTTTACCGACTCGGTGTCCGCATGGTCTAACGCGGTTATCTCGTGTTCGATTAGTCTGCCACGAACGGGGATACCAAGGTCTGAATCAGGTACAGTACACTGGGGATGGTTTTCCCTAAATGGTTTCTTACTCTCTCTACGCAAGTGCTGGTGCACTGCCTCCTAGTTACACATACCTCATCCCTAGCCGATTAGCTCAACTAGTACATAATATAACCTCATTTGATAGTAATACGTGGTGGGAACAAAATGGTTGGATAGCGAATGGAATTTCCTATCAGGGCCCCGCTCTGTGATCTTAACACAAATTTTATTTTGGAAGTTGTAGCGCCGTAGAAAACGTATAAACGAGGATTTTCCTGAAAAAATTCCCGTACTTCCTCAACCTCTTGTCAAATTGCTCAGATCTGTAGGGTCTAGGCCTATGCATACTTATATGGTTAAATAGATAAATGAATATAGTATCAGGGTCCCGCTCTGATCTTTTGACACAAATTCTGTTTTAGAAGCTGTAGCGCCTTAAAAAAACGTGTAAAGAGGATTTTCCTGAAAAAAAATTCCCGTACTTCCTCAAGATTTGGTCAAATTGCACAGAACTGTAGGGTCTAGGCTTATGCACACTTATATGGTTAAATAGAGCATTGAATTTCCTATCAGGGACTCGCTCTGTGCTCTTGACACAAATTCTTTTTTAGAAGCTGTAGCGCCTTAAATAAACTTGTTAAGAAACGTAAAAATCTTATATTAATATTGTATAAAGCACCTGTTACCTTAAATTAGCGCAAAATAAACGTAAAATTCTTATATTAATATTGTATAAAACACCTGCATTGTATAAGTCATCTAGCTATTCTAGCGCACTCTTTAAAACCCAAGTAAAGATTCATGTAACTATAAACCTTTCAACTTTATAATATAGTAACATATTTAGTTCGTTACAATCCTGCGTTTTACCCCAAACTCCCCAAAATAAACGTTTATGTGGGTATGGAATAGTTCAACCCGGTTTTTTAGTGTGCAAATAATATGGCGTCGTTAAAGTATCTACTGCTGTCAATTGTTATAATAATAGTATTTAAATACAGGATCGTCAACAAGATGATAGTAGGGCTATGTATATATAGAACAAGCACCTTAATCACAGATATATTCTGTAATGTTTTAAAAAATAAGTCGGAAAATCCGTGTTTAGATTTTAAAGTAATAAGACAATAATAATTAAAAATATTATATTTTTTATATTAATATAGAGATAGTGCTGCTCTATAGTTACCTCGAAATGAGTTAAGGATAAGTGCTGCTCTATAGTCAACATTTAATGAGTTAAGGCGAGTTTCATCTGCTGCCATTTATCAGACAAGTGGTACCGCAATTAAATGAATACAATTCAGGATTCTGTGGGTATAATGCAAATATTTCTAGTTGATACAATTCAGACTTTTTATTTGTAATGCGTGTTAAAGAAAATGTCTGAATGGTTACCATTCAGAATAGCTACAATTCAGGATTTTGTAGACATTATGAAAATGGATACGAATCAGAATTTTTATTTGTAATGTGTGTTTAATAAAGTGTCTGAATGGCTACCATTCAGAATGGATACAATTCAGGATTTTGTGGATATAATGCAACTAATTACAGTGGATACAAATTAGGATTTTTGTTAGTCATTTATTTGAAAACTGTCTGAATGGCTACCATTCAGAACGGATACAATTCAGGATTTTGTGGGTATTATGATAATGGATACAAATCAGACTTCTTATTTGTGGTGCTTGTTTAAGAAATGTATGAATGGCTACCATTCAAAATGGATACAATTCAGTCGTCTCTCCTTAACTGGCACTTGTGGGATTGTTTATCTTTCCAAATCCTTCTCCTATTCACACATTCCAAATAACAGACCTTACCTAACAGGGTTTCAGGGATTGTCAATCCTCCCAAATCCTGTTTTCCTACTGTTATTTCCCTACTATATGTAGGCTATCTACAGGTTTGTGTGGTTCCATGAAATGGTATCCCCACAGTGGCCTACCCCTGTCATATCTTCTACTTCTGCCTGGATTTCTATCCTGGGGTACAAATTTAGTTACCATACCAATGTAAAAAGGCCTATTACTGTCTCCAGACTCCACAAGTGCAGCGGCATGAAGAAACTGGCTCGTGATTGTTCCTTGGAGCTTGGTTACTCCTAAAATGTTCACTCTTCACAGGTTGTTGAGGCCTTGGATTCAACTCTCTATGCATTCGGAGGAGTCAAAGACCCCTTTGTTCTACTACCTCCCTGCTGCCCCTGATTCCAACACACCACCTTTCTCGGTTCTTCCTGGAACTTCTGGTTCTTCTGGAACGTGGGCTCCAACTCATCAATTTGGTGATGTTTGATCAAGAAGTTATCAATCGAAGTTCATGACAATGACTCCTAACATGTGCATTATGTCCTCTGGAAGATTCAGTACTAGTAGGGGGGTTAGCTCCCCTTCTGACATAGGAATCTAGACTCTAAAAGAAGTGACAACTTTTACGCTGACAAAAAGAAATAGTCCAGGGTTCCATTGTTAGGTTAGTACTTAGTCGAATCTAACCTAGCCCTAAGGTGACCCTGTACTTCTATGTACCAGAATTCGTTCCTGGACTTAGTGACAAAGTTTTCCTATCATTCTATCTATTCCTGAGCAATTGTCCACCAATGTCAATATACAGTTTACCCATTCATTAAAAACAAGATAATCAATAAATACTCAAAAGTCAACAAAACTGACCTAAGACAATGTTAATTACATTATCCAAGGAATCATTCAAAACTCACTGCTCTATGGATTGTAGTCCAACGAAAGACAATCCCAATCTCGTATGAAGCTTCCCAAACACATGGTCATACCAAATGAGTGAATATTTAAGTTATTATTATCAAACAATAAATCACAAAACCTTTAGACCCTGATTCATTATTATAATAGACACATAAGAATCAAAATACTTTCAAAAGATAATACAAACAATAATAATTCCTCAAGTCAGATAAGCCTTTATAACTGATATCTGTGGTGCTTAGTGAGACTTCAAAATGTTGGCGGCCCTCTACAAGTAGGCTACTCTTCTAGTCAGATATAGGAAAATTAAGGTAAATAAACATTTACCAGCTATTTCCATTGTTTGCTTTTATGAAGGGGTAACCCTTAGCTGAAACTATTGTGTAAGTGACAAATGATTGTTTATTGTAATAATTTCCTTTAAAATTCAGGAAGAAAGTAGTTGTATGTTCTCAATATAATTGTTAATCTAAATTTATCTTTGTTTAAGTATTAAGAGCACATTAGGATGTAGGCAATCAGCAATGTTCGTTACAATGTGTATGAAATGTAAATGATAAAATAGTTATATTATGTGAAACAAAAACATGTTTATATTTATAAACAGTTTAATAGTTATCAAATTATACAATTTTCATGAAACTTATTGTCTGAAACCCTGGATTAGCCGGTAGCATATCTATCTACTAAGCTAAGGGACCCGGGCTTGATTCCTGGTATGGTCAAAAAACGTATCATTGGTGAAATGTGGATTTCCTCTTTTACAGTGAGGAATTAACGGCCAGAGACTGGTTGTTGTGCCTGCTTTAGTTTTAAGTTAGCTTATAGTCATGTGCTGATATAATGAATCAGTTCAAAAAGGGTATTTAAAATAAAATAAATAAAAAATTAATGAAACTACTTGTTTTTACTATACTGATTGTTGATATAACACCAACCACAGCTTATCTTTAGCAGGAATTTAGGTAAGTGACATAGTAGAAGGTTCTTTCTTGCAAATATTGGCTAAAAGTCAATAATCTCAATTTATTTAGAAATAATGTTTATTTACTTACTAATACCATATCAATAAAAGTGTCATCAAACTATTCCAATAATACTTCCGGTCAATAAAAAGTGTCATCAAACGACTCCACTAATACTTCCAGTCAAGGTTTGCAATAAAGAACCTTCTGCTAGGTGTCATTTACCTTTACTCTCGGCGTAGGTGAGCTATGAATATGGATGCAGAGCATAATATGCCAGACTAATGCAGGGTCAGATGACCTTGTAATGATATAGATTTTTCCTGTCTTTTTAATATTCGCGATCATATTTTAAAGTAAATATATTAATATTTCTTCTTTTCAGTTAATATAATGTAAACTCATCTTTTCTATACTACGGCCATGTTTCTTTTTCTTTTATTTTAACTGCACGTGCAAGAAACAAGGTTTTTACTTCCGTGTTGTAATACGCAGTAAACAAATAGCAGGTGCAGAGTAGCACATCTGTTTTCCTAAATGCGAGCTAAATTTAAAACTAACCCTATTGGTCGATGGAAAGAAAGCAAGGAGTGGTCTGGGTTGACACCGCTCGACTCGAGAGGACGCTAGCTTGTTAGACGGTCATTCTTGTCTTTCTACTCTGCTACGGCAGACGAGATGGAAGTGTTTAACAACATTAAGTGGTGGTTTATTTTATTTACAAAACAACTTAAGGGCAAATAAAATTGTCGTTGTGACAGCAAGACACAGTTTTTCTCATTTCTTGGGCAGATTTATCTCAACCTCTAGTCCAATATTTATTGTTTAAATTACATGTTTTACAATTGGCGCAACAACGTGGGACTAGTTCTCAACCGCAGATGACAATACGGGTAGTACTTTACAATTGGCGTATTCAACGAGGGGCAGTATTTAAGGCTTTTACAACTGGCGATCAAATGAGGGGCATCCAGTATCTGTATTTTACAAATGGCGTTCCAACGAGGGGCATCCAGCTACAGCACTTTACAACCTCAACTAAGGACGATTCCCCGTTAAGTGCTTGCTTGCCAAGATGGCTGAGTGATGTTGCTACTTGCTATCTATTCAAAGAAATCAGAGTTAAACTTCTGCTTTTTTTAATGTCCAATCTTAATTTGAATCTTTAAAAGTATTTTATTAGCTTTCTGGTTCAACACAGAGGCCTCTGTTGGTGCATAGAACACATTCTGATTATTTTATATATTGTTTATATCAATATTAAAATTTCCTTCACAAATGTGTCACTACATGTGTTTCACTTATCTGACTATCTGTTACAGGGCGAGTTGTACGGTTTAATGTCTCTAGGCGGCGCATCGGAGAACGACATCCATCCTCGGTGAGAGAGTTAGCGGGAATTAAATATAACTGTAAATAGTTCGGGCTCGGGCGTCACAAACACACACACACTTTCTTTTATTATGATCGATTCCTGTTATATTAATATAAATATGTTGATAGCACAGACTGGCAGCCAGGCACGCAAGAGAGAAAACAAGATCAAAAATTTCAATAAATAGATTTATTCCCACTGCACGCCCAACGAGATTCGAACCGAATCCTAGAGTTGAACATGACAGCTGAGCACTGTCTCAACGAACTACAGTCCCATTTTCATAGGAACAACTAGAAAAACCCCTAGATCTAATTTTACGTATTCATACGTCAAGACAAGTGATCTGCAGCAACCTATTAATACCTATAAAATATCACCGATACTGTAGAATTATTTTATAAATGTTGTCTGAAAAAGGTTGGTATTTTCTGAAAGTTTATTTGTATAAAAATTGGACTCTACATATAATCAATCAGTTGTTTTTCCACAGCATTTTTTTTACTGCCGATTCGGGCTTTACTACACTATTCCCGCGTCAAGTTATGTGTGAGAAAATGATACTAATAAAGACATGTAAACATTGTTTTAAATATTATTCATATAATTATTTCTAATATATTTCTATTTTTGGTGTATCAGCTTGAGGAGCTCCGGTTCAATAGCAAAAATAATTTAATTTATAAGACTATTCGTAGTATTTTTAATTAGCCAAACTATTTGTAGCATGTAACCAAAAATATGAAATGAATGTTATTTTACAGAGACAAAGTTTTAGGGTTCTATAATAATATTTCTGATTGAAATATGTGATCAATTAATAAGTAATATGTTTTATTCATAAAAAAACCAAATACAAAATTTTGTTGATCACAATAACCAATGAGTAAATATAAACTCTAAACCAACTTGTTCTAATATATTTAACAAAATTAAAATTTTCAAAAATAAATTATTTGTAAATTACTCGAAATTATTTGGTGTTAGTAAAAAAAAAGTAGGTTATTCTTAAATATCATGAAAAACTCATCTCTGATTTTCATTTTTAATTCAATTCAACCATTTAATTTAAAAAAATCAAATCGACGCT
This sequence comes from Timema shepardi, assembly GCA_902151425.1. Taxonomy (NCBI): domain Eukaryota; kingdom Metazoa; phylum Arthropoda; class Insecta; order Phasmatodea; family Timematidae; genus Timema; species Timema shepardi. Next base: position 53,168 of record CABFVX010002941.1, on the reverse strand, counting down.
AATGGACTAGGAATTGGGAAGGTTGCACCCACATCTGCGTGGGGAGGGCGAGTGGGAAAATCAGCCCAGTTCACCCGTCCGAGATTTGAACCTATATCTCCCCCGTCCTCGGTAGTCTAACTCAACACGAATCTGCCGCGTAAGACAACTGCGTCACCGAGGCAGGTATCTATCACCCTGCCCTCTTTTTAGAGAGTTAACAATCTTTACGATGCGGACTCCTCTCTAGGTACACTTCAAACAAACCAAATATTACAACAGCTTGATAGAAGAAGTAGAACCAGAGTCAACCGGATTAAGAATTGGGAAGGTTGAATCCACATTTGCGTGGAGGGGGGAGTAAGGAAATGTTCCAGCGTTTTACGTGGAGGGAGAGTGGGAAACTATTTAGTGAGAACTACCAACAGTACACCCTGGCAGATATTCAAATCCCCCAACACAGATTCGAACCCAATATCTTTTTCCGTGTGCTTCATGGCCTGTAGCCGCCAAACCCGAGAGTACAATATGGTGTGGATTTATTTAGCTTACTCCAAATATTTATTGAAACTTATAATGTCCGTTTACAATACACACACACACAGCCTCCCATCGTTCTACATGTCTAATATTTAAAACAAGAAATAATTAAGGCTGAATAAATTAGATTTACTAATGTAATTTATCTCAATTTTCCAGAGTTGGAGGTGAAAAACGATTTATGAAAATTTACCCCGAAAATAACTTTCTACGGCATCAAACCCTGACCTTCCCATAACCTGATTTTAAAATTGAAACAAAGGAGATCTGGCACACATATTATTTATAAATCACACGGACTTGACACATTTAGCACTGCGTCTTACTACCCGTTCGGTTTATTACTTAAGTACTAATTACACTAACGGATTATTATTATTATTATAATTAGCACCGCGTCTTACTACCCGTTCGGGTTATACGCACTTACGCTAATGTGCAATGGTAGGGTGATTGTGAGATGAAATGAAGGACCTACAGTTTAACGTGGAATCCGAACCACGGTGGAGACCTGGCGTTCCTCACATTACACTAACGGATTAAGAATTGGTAAATTTGAACCCGCGTTTGCGTAACGGGAGAGTGAAAAAATACCCCACATATCTAAGACAGCATTCGCTCAGTATACAAAACTTCAGGGGGTTCGAATCCTGGTCCACTGGCTGCCACCTTCTTCGGTCAGTTAGGGGTGTCCAGCTCAAAGGACTATATTTGATATAGGTTTGGTAACAATATAATTACTTTTATTTTGAAACAATGAAAATTACTCTAAGGGGGTAAGGACAAGGGAGTGAAGGAAGGAAATTACAAGTACCAACATATTTGGAACAAGAACCAACAAGTTTGGAACATGGGAAAGGGATCAGAAGGAGGGCGGGAGGGGGAGGGTGGAGGCCGGAGTTCAAATCTCGCTTGAGTGAGCTACGGTGGTTTTCTACACTTCCTCCGTGCAAATGTTGGTACACATCTTGCCTGGAGCTCGAGGTTCGATACCCGTTAAAGTGGCCCTTCAACTTCATTATCAGTGCAGTCTATTCCAAATAATAATCTTAAAGGCCATTTTTTGTTCATCGAGAAAATAATTTATGTTTTATTTATTTTAGCCCCCAGAACTTACTTCTGTCTGTTTCAAACCCTCACATGGCATGTCTAGTATGTTCTTGGTCAGAGTTAGATCCTAGGATGGGTGGACCGAAGGCGGTTTTCCGCACACTTCGTGAAAATGTGGGTACATTTCCTATTAATGCGGATAACCCATACGTTTTGCCAGAAAGGGTACGTGTCACTCATATAGTTATTGCAGGGGATGTCGTGGGTTCTAATCTCGTTCGGGTGTATTAGGGTGGTCTTCTATACTCCCTCACTTCACGTAAACGCTGGAACATTTCTACCTTACTCCTCCGGCTCATGGCGGATACCTACATCCACGCATGTCGATGGACGATTCTAAACAACCAATTTTAGTAGTCTTTTGTGGTGGGGGATAGTTGCCCCTAATTGAGGATTTTGAGGCTCTTTATTGTGCATAATTAGAGCTGTGTCAATGCTCTCTAGTTGTGAAAAAACCCATTACCACATTGGAGGTTGCGACATTGCGATGACTAGTTGCAACCTCACCGGGAAAAAACCCATTGCTGAGGGGAGGGTTTCCAGAGTCAATGACTCACTAGTCATCAGGGAAAACCCATTGCGACATCATTCAAGGCTACGATCAATTCTTGTCCCGACTTTTCTTGTTGAGCCCCCAAACTGGCGCCAGTCATCAGGGAAAACCTATTGCACCATCATTCAAGGGCAAGATCTATTACTGTCCCGACTTGTCTTGTTGACCCACCACTGGCGCCAGGGTTGCGACATAACACGCAATGATTACTTCATCGGGAAAACTCAGGTTGCCAAAATTAATGACCTCACGGTTTCAAGGTCATGATCTATTCCTGTCTCAACTCATCCTGTCGACCCGCCAGAATGGCGCCAGGGTTGCGACATAACACGCAATGATTACGTCATCGGGAAAACCCAGGTTGATAAGGTCAAAGATATCATGGTTTCAAGAAACACGGGAATTGTAACACTGGAAAGGAGGTCAGGAGGAGGAGAGGAGATATCAACATGCGCGGTGGCGGGAGGGAAGGAGCGAAACCGACAGCCAATCAGAGAGCAGAGGCCGTGATCACGTGACCAAATCCATCCAATCAGAGCACTGTTTCTATAGGGCGTACGGACTACTACTCATATAAAACCAATGTACTTTTTGTTTTTCACAAAGTCATACGAAAATAATTTCTAATTAAGTTTTTATCAAATCTTTAAGAGTTAATAGTTTTTTATTGGTGTTTAATGTTCAAAACCAAACAAACTTCACCATAGCCGAGATGCCTAGGCTACAACACTCCTAAAATAAAGACATCATTTTATTTTTTAATTCTCTGGAAAAAATGTCTAGACAAATAGGGTATATTTATAATTTGAAGATTATTTTATTATTTCATCTTTGATTTTCGTTGCACCATAGCAATTGGAATTTACAAATTCAAGCCTCCAAGTTTGTTTAAGGACATTAGATTTCTGGCAAGCTAGAAACTCTCCTCCTTTCAAACGGAAAATTTAATGTTGGCGAAATACACGAGAGTGGATATTTTAACTTTTGCCCTGTCTGGAACAGATGAATACTTTTTAAATCTAACTAACTATTTAACTTCAAGATGAAAGTCGGGTACAATATCCTTGTAATCAACTTTGCAAACAAGGGGAATCAGGCACATAATCCTTTCAACTAAACCTATCTTCATTGTGAGAGTGAAGCATCGTTTAATATGTAACAAGTTTAATCTAATATGTTGGAAGACAAGACAAATGGAAAAGTAAGCCGCATTTATTTTAGCCAACTTGTTGGACCAACATCCTGGTTCCTCCACCTTTTTTTAAAATCAGTCTACACATTTCTAGCCATGGATAACGACTTATTACTTGCCGTTTCTTCATTTATTGTGATGACAGGAATTGTACTCTTTCATAAGCACCGAAACTTGAAGAAACGGTAAGGCGTTCGAAGTTTTTTTTGACGTCGAATTAAAGGTGTGTACATGGGAATAATGAGTTACCTACATTTGTAAAGTGGAGTTGATAGCTTTGTACATATGTAAGTAACATCACAAAGAACGGAATACTTTTGATATAAATCAATTATGAATCTAGTAACCGAAGCCATTATTATTTATGCTTTTTAGTGAGGAATTCTCCATCTAGATATCATATTCTGGAAATTGAAAAATGACACCTGGACACGAGTCCCAGGTTCGATTCCCGTGTTCAGGTGTAATTTTTCCATTTTCAGAATTTAAATCAATTAGTTTAACTGTATTAGCCTTGTTCACAGAGAAGGATTATTTCCTTGTCTGTGGCCTTGTTCCATTTCATGATCACAAAATTATGCCAGCGCCGATTTTAAAAGTTAAACTAATTTGAAAATAAAACATATGCTTCACCAAGGTTAGATACTCATTCAACTCGATAGCGCATGCGCAGAACCTCCCAACTCAGCAACATGTTGGGTTGGTCGTTTATTATCTCTAACAAATGATCCAATACAACCCAACACAACTTGTTGGCTCTGACCGGCTCGTCCAACACCATTCATGTTGGCCAACATCCCCAACAAGTTGGGAGTGCGTTTATATTGTAACACAACTTGTTGGGATCGTGTTGGCCAATATGGTTAGCAGTGTGTAGAGAGTTGGAGAAATGCGACGTGTTGGACCTACAATGTATTTGTTCAAAACGCGATGTAATGGACATGCGTTGTAATTGTATATATACGCCCCTTCAATTTTATTGGTTGTACTTTAGAGTAGGGTTAGCTGTGTATATAGGTGGAGAAAATGCGACGTGATGGACCTGAAATGTATGTGTTCCCAAAACGTGGTGTAATGGACTTACGATGTAATTGTATACATACGCCCCTTCAATCCTATTGCTTGTACGTCAGAGTAGGGTTAGCTGTGTATAGATAGGTGGGGGAAATGCGACGTGATGGACCTGAAATGTATTTGTTCCCAAAACGTGATGTAATGGACATGCGATGTAATGGTATACACCCGCTGAGTACATGTGTGGCGGTAGCTAGTACGTCTGACGAAATGACGATATAAAATGTGATCTGGTGGTTCGCCCCACCGGAGGGTCGATCGCGGGTCTACTGAAAGGTTGCGAGACCATTATCGTTCCTGCTCCCTTATCACGGGAGATCTAGCCGGTTACTCATGTAGTAGTTTAGCATCTGACGAGATTAATAAATATATCTTATTGGACTAACTCTCCAGTCTCATTCCCCACAAATCATCCATCCCAACCCCTACTGCTCGGATTCCATTTTAACCATGTGAGTCCCTACGGTGCCCCGGTAGTGCTGTAGTAGTGTTGGCTACTGGGTACACAGATAAAACCATTGAACTTACACAATTTTGTCAGAAGTAGGAAAGGGACGTTACAAAGCGGTGACAGAAGTGAGGATCGGGACTTAGCAAAGTGTGTCTAAAGTGAAGACTGAGTGATAAAGTGTTATCAAAAGGGATTAAGAGACGTGTAAGTGATAACCTGTCGAGACATAATTGAAATATTATAAAACTGATGTCAAAGTTAGCTGAGTAGATGTTCCATTACGCGTGCTGTTAGCTTGATTATTCTATGTGTGGAAGAAAGGCGATATGAGCTGATAAATCTTTGTACCGCAATGCACGAATGGAGTGATAAAAGCGCGTGTGCGTATATCAGCTGCTTTCGAGAAAGAATGTGCCGAGCTAATTATCATTAGCTCGCACAAGTAAATGATTACTTAAAGCCCTTAATGTAAAATCTGCAACCCTCCAAACTTGGCCCCCTTGGAGGCCCCATATTCAAGCCCACCTATTACGTTACGCCAGATCTTCATCTATTCTCAATTGATTCACTGTCCTAAATTGTTCTTCCATGTAAGAGGCGCTTTAGTCGACTTTCTTCCATCCCCTCTCCTTTTTATAACTGCTCACGCAGGCGCAGTTTAGTCCCATGAAGACACGGGATCGACTCCTCGGTCCACCCAAAAGATATAGTATCAAGTGTATTCCCGAGCTGGGACGAGCTCAACGTATCGTCCTATCTCTGGACACGCCGTGTGGTCCGACTGCCAAGTTCAGGGCCCTTTTACTTAGTGCTACATTGAAAAATAGTCAACTGCTATAACACAACATCAATAGATGTGACTTCTGTATTGACCGAGTACTGTGTGTATGTTTCTCGCTCGGCCTAGTCTTCCAGCAGCACGACTGGTACAAACAGATCTTGTTGAAGAGTATGGACACCCGCGGAAGGCAAACCTTGGGTCGCGGCAACTAGCCCTCGCCGCATTGGATTGGGTTACTGACCATCCGCTACGTCAGACATGGTGTGGATCTGACTCCCCTTCATCCACACTGCACTCCATCCAGCGACTATGTTTATCTACACTTGGTACCAAAGCGGTACCCCCGGCCGACTCCGCGCCCGGTACCATGTTGGTACAATCTGGCTCACACGCTCACTGTACCGTGCCAATTAGCCGCAGAGCCAGCTGGACGTCTGCATCTGATATGGTGTGGGTTCTACTCACTGTCCTCCACGCATCGTTCGTACCAGCCACTCTACTAGTCGACACAGCTTCTTGTACCATTGTGGTACAACCCAGCTCGCACACTCACTGTCCCGTGCCAGAGTGCCGCGGGGCCAGCTGGACTGTACTCGCTTAGAGTGCAAGGACCTGCTTACCAGACTCCACTCTGCCTTCACAGCTTGCCGCCTGATATAGGAGTAAAAAAGGTGTTGTTACTAGGTCTACCTGGGGAAGAAGGTTATAGTCACAAGCTAGGCTCCCTAGCTCTTGCTCTGCTCGACGATCTCTTTACTGGTGCGTGTGAACGTTCTGGTAACGCACTCTCACTCTGAACCTATTACCAACTCTTTCAGAGCTGGGCTTCTGTAATATCCAAACTGAGGGCGAGTTCACATGGAGTACTAAAAGTGCTAAGAGTTATGAGATTAGTGAACCTTCGTGTTTTGTGAGATTTTAGTGGATTCCGCGTCTATTTTTATATTTATGTGTCACTATATCTGGTAGCCACTAGATAGGTTGTTCAGTTGCCCTAGTATGGAGGAACTACATTGAGTACCAGTTAATGATATATATGTAGTAACGCTGAGGCGTATGGGCGACTATAAGTATGGTTATGATTATTGTGTATGTGAGCGCCTACCCGCCTACCTTGAGTGTGGCCGACATAACTATAGGCCTAATTAGGCGGACCGTTCGGCCCAGTTATCTGGTTAACTGTTGTTCCGAAGTATAGATATGGTCTCTCCTTCTGAGTGCTCCAAGTTAGTACTCAGCCAATTCTGTTCTCAATTTGGTCCCTTTAGACGGGATACTTGCCTCCTCGTCATGGATTTATTGACGTTCTGTAATGTACACCTCCCTTATTCAGTTTTGATTATCTATATTGCTTTGCACTTCATGCGAATGGGTTACATGTGCTAATGTTTTGTTCTTGTAATACAGATATGTGGACGGCTGCCCGAGGAAGTATTGGGCAGAGTGTTTACTACATTATCCGAGCTCTCTAAATGCTGAACGAGTGTTTATTGTTATTGAAACAAATAATAAGGTGTATTTCACTTTAGCTTGGCTACTTTACGCCTTAGTAAATGGACAGCCAATTTCCAGTAATAAACAGTGATCTCTGCTACTCTTATGTAATGTGCCCTTTGAAAATAAAATGTATGCTTTTCGTGTTACTAAGTAATGTTTAATTGCACCCCACCCCTTCATTCCTGTCATGTAGGGTGCAAGAAGATAAGTCGGAAATCTTAACCAGCATGAATGGACAGATGACAGTAGTGACGTCACAAACGTCATCCACCACAACAACAGCAACACCAAGGTAGGGAATTGTACTATTTTGATATGGTTTAGCCTATTTTGTGTGTTCAATTATTAATCTAGTTTGTAATTAAAATCCTGAAGTTTCATTTTTATATTCTGACTAGACCCTTCCCCCGTCCCTCCCCCGCATTATTATTTTCAACACACATATTGAAGAATCATCATAGACTCTACCATAAAATATGAGTGACTATCGACATTTTTATGAGGAATAAATTTAATTTTTTTTTTAAATATATTAAATTTTCAAAATAAAATATAGCCTTTGCTACTCGCTGATAATGTAGCTTTATATTGGTGAAAGAATTTTTCAAATCGGTCCAGAAGTGTTTGAGTTTATCCATTACAAACAAAAAAAAAACAAAAAATCAAATATTTCCTCTTTATAATATTAGTGTAGACAAATAATTCCAAAATTTAAAATATTCAATTGCAAATTTGTTATCATGGCTACCCCCTCAGTAAGATTAGAAGGGCGAGACATCGACTTACAAACAGCCATAGAATTTTTAATTTCACAAATTTGTGATTTAAAAGTAGAAAACGAAAAGTTAAGGCGAGATCGTGTTAACAATGTTGCTAATACGAGTCAGGGAAGCGAATCAGTAACATCCACCATGTTTGTTAAGAATTTATCTCTTATTCCTAGTATACCAGTGTTTCAACGCAGAGCAGAGGATAGTGTGAACACCTTTTTCGCAAAGTTAGAGCAGTCAGCAGAACTATAGGGGTGGACTGACAATGAAAAATTAGCAGTAGCCAAATTACGGGTTTTGGGGGAAGCACAGGATTTTACCTTGTCGCATAGTGAATGTAGGGAAGCTACGACTTATGAAAGAAACAAGAGCTTTTAAAGCGCTTTAAGAGAAAGAATACTACCAGGTATTACTGAGAACAGCTGACCCGACGAAAGTTACGTAGGATTAAACTGTAGAGCTATTCACGGATAGAATAAGAAAAATCAACGTCAAAAAGTATTATTTAGGGGAGAGTGAAGAAGGTAAGGCTGCAATAAAGTTTGAGGTGGACGAGAGAGCGTTAGATGCTTTTCTAAATGGTTAGTCTGGAGAATAATTTAGATTGACACGACTTTCAAAACCTAAATAATTCCAAGACGCAATAGAATTCGCAGTGGATATAGTAGAAGTGTACCGTCGACCAGTTGAAGACAGACGAACTGAAAAACGAGTTTTTACGACCGTTATCGTACCTGATCCCTCGTCACGGGAGATCTAGCCGGTTACTCATGTAGTAGTTTAGCATCTGACTAGATTAATACATATATCTTATTGGACTAACTCGCCAGTCTCATTCCCCACGAACCATCCATCCCATATACTTGACTACTGAAGACGTCAGGGATCGATCCTGGTCGGGTACACTGAGGGAGGTTTTTCCTAAATGGTCTTACACTCTTCTTCTATGCAAATGCAGGTGCACTTAATCTAATTCAAACCTTCCTAATCTCTAAAACCAAGTGTAATTATTACATATGCATATAACCCAAACGGTTAGTAAGACGCGGTGCTAAAAAATGTATTTATGCTTTTATAGTTTAGCAATAATTTTTCTTTGGGCGAGTATGCTATTGATATTCTTAATTGGTTAGACTTGCACTATTTTTCTAGTATTGGACAGCTTAATGTGAGTGTATGTTTTAAATAAGCACTAACCTTAGTTTCTAATATTTTGACCATCAACTATTATTATTCCCTTCACGTTTGAGTAGTCGATTTCCCCTTAAACAAAGGAAGGATATATAGGCTACAATCATGTTCTTGGCTTCTGCGCACAGTGCAAGTGGATAACATTGATGAGGGATGTCCTATGCTTTGGGACAAAACCACGCAAGATACATATTTAGTAGAGTTGGGATTTGGAAAAATATTGAGTCAGTACTATCGATAGTTCGATACTATCGAACCTGGCTATTTAATAGTCTAGCTGTTAACATTTTAGAATAAAATATAGAAAGCAAAATTTATCCCTTGGCATTGGTTGGTGCGTTCTTGTATCATGATATGGTAAGCCATTGGTAAGGGCTTAGAAAGTTAGTTTTTTAAAGGGAGGGATCCTGCTATAAAAGTGCATTTTTGTGGGAACACAAAAGGTGGTCTTTTTTTAAAGACCCGTGTTCACTTGAGAATTTTACTTCGAGCGAACAGAACATGTCAAGCACCCCGGACGAACTCGAACTCCGAGCATTCTGACCGTTTGCTGGTGCTCGACTTGTTCTTGCTAATTTTGCCGCGAACAAGACAACCGGAGCTCAGTCTCAAAATGGATTTGATATTGGCAGCAGGTTCTTTCTTTGTGCTGTGTGCATTGACTAACAAGCATAAAAAGAGGAATAGGAAAATGTGGACAAGGCGGCTGTTTTGTAGGCGGAAAAATACAGAACTTTAAGAGGATTGGACGAAGGAAATTTCCAAAATTTCACCAGAATGTCATCTCTAGTCTTTCTGAGATTTTGGTTAACCTTGTCGGCCATAAGATTGCGAAGGACACAAATTTCCGTAAAGCAATACCATTGAAAGATCGTATGCCACTAACGTTATGTCTTTAAGCAACTTTGCAAGCTTGCAGTACCTATTATAGATTTCAAAACAACGTATTGGTGTTATAGTTATGGTAATTTGTGTCGCATTGAACGAAGCACTTAAACATTGCATCACACGCATGGTGTTTTTTAAATTTGATCATAATAAAAGTCCATGTTGAGGGTTACACAGCACCGGGTTTTCTTCATAGATACCTATTAACCTCAAAAATTCTTCTGCGGCCCACTCCATCACAACAAACACTCCGAACAGGTGTGAAAACACGTATACACTGAGCACAGGCGAACAAATGATTTCCTTTGAGCATTCCCAAAAAATCGACAGTTATTTGATTGCGTTTGGCTCGTTCGGTTCCGTTTGGGGCGTATTCTCAAACAGGTATTCACTTGGGCATTTTACTCCGAACAAACCGAACGCGCACGAACGAATGTTCAAGTGAATACGCAACTTTAAGGGTCCTACAGACGATCCGATCTGGTTGGCCCGACCAAATCAGGTGATACCTTAAGACGACCCGACTTAGTACCTGATTTAATGTTTTTTTTCTCTCTAAAAGACACGCGTATCATGCCTCTTATATTATCCAAACACCAAAAAGTTGGAATCGCGTTAATTGCATCGTTAGGGATTAACTCCAGAAAAAGACAAAAAATTAGCTAAAAATGGCTAATTGAACAGAAAAAAATTCAGTCATATGATCTTACTACACACACACTATTACTCGCGCCCATGTTTTTAGTACAACCGACACGCTGAATCACCTGACAACGCTACAGACGACACGGTTTGGTCGGTTGGATGCGCCAACCACCCGATATCAAGCCTACACATGACCCGATATTGCTCCTGATCTGACCAAATCGTGTCGTCTGTAGAACCCTTAAGATTAAACGTATAGGAGAATTTTTAAATACTTTACACTTAGAAATAGGCCTAAGCAGCCCAGTTTTTTCTCTCTCAAAGATTTCCCACACATCCAAAGTTTAAAAAAAACACAGAGTTCGATTGAAAAACTAATAATGTGAAGAATATGTAAACATTTGAATTCTCAGAATACCGTTACGATTAAAGCTCCGTTCTTTCTCCTTCCCAACATTTACGCGTACAAGCTCAGGAATAACACTATCGATTGTGTACGATTGTGAATACTATCGACACTATCACAGCCTTAATAACTAGTCGACTAACATTGAGGTCGACAGTCTTCCAATCAAAAATGTAGAAGCAAACTGTCAATAACCAAATTGATCCTAATCTTGGTTTGTTGACATAATGAATTAGGATCTAGTTGTTTTGTGTTCAAATTTGGAAATGAAACTTATTACTCTCGAGGTAAGGCTTAGTAAACGTTAATTACACACCATTATGTTCTAAAGTTTATAGAAAAATACCACAAATTATAGGTCACTTTCTACATCACTATTTTTTTAATATTTCTTTTTGGTGTACTTGCCTGTTTGTTAAAAAAGTGAAGTAACATTTAAAATTGTAGCCTCTTTATTATGATCTATATCTGTAATTAATTAACGTCTTGTTGTGCTACTACCACCATTAATTGCTCAGAAATCAGAATTAGTTCATTGAGCTAGGCTATATTATGACAATCTGTCAACTGTCATGTTTGTTTATTGATTTAATGGATGGATTTAATGGTTATTGGACGTCTAGGCCCTATACTATCGGACATATGACATATTTTAATGCTCATACATATCTGAAATACACGAAGATATTTGGATCAAGAACCTACCTGTATAGCCAAGATACATTTGTTCACTTGATTTTACCGAAAATTAAATACACAAGTTTTTGAATTTGCTATAGAAAGTTGAAAAAGTTAGTGTGTCAATGCTCTAATTTAACATGATTAAACCAATAATAAAATCAATATTATTAAAGTAAACTTTATTGCATCGGCATTACACTAATAAAAATACAGGGAATACATTGATACTAAATTCAAACTTATTAAAAAAGCCCCCCCCC
>CABFVX010002941.1:27459-41066 GCA_902151425.1 Timema shepardi | reverse complement strand
CCCCCCCCCCCCCCCCGCCCTATTACAAAGTCGATTAATGCACATTAATCTTCTGCAGTAACCACACTTAGCACACTTTTCACAAGAAACAAACTTCTTGAAAATGCTTAGTTTAACTAATCTTTTCTTATTTTTGAATAACATATGAACTTTACAATTCAAATTTGAAATTTTAAAAAGAACAAATACATCATCTAAAACAACCCCTACCTGTGACCACCTGTTTTAAGATGTCACACTCGCAGTAGACTAGACTGCTGATGCCAGGAAGATCGAGGTTCGAATCTCGGTCAGGTGTACTAAGGTTGGTTTTTTTCAAAATAGTTTTTACTCTCCCTCCAAACAAATATATGTACACTTCTTCTAAATATAACCTTCTTCATCCCTAAAACAGCAAGCGTAGATCTTATAAGTACATAAGTGCACAACCCGAACGAGTAGTAACACAAGGTACTATAAAGAGTTTATTCTTGGAAACTGGTGTGTCAGCTTTTCTCTTTTTTGTTGTGAAAGTTTGATTGTTGGAGGAAAGTGACAAATCTAAAGGAACTTCCTATTCACCAGTTTCTTTCACCTCCTTGCCTTTAGCTAGTGGGTTTTTACTTTCTCACTACTTTCTCACATAGAGAAATTATTGTAATTGTCAACGATACAGGTGGGGGGAGGGAGGGGGAAGATATGAATATTTGCCGGGGGAGATGATTGACACTAGATTTGGTTTTAAAGGTTTATTTAATACTACTATTCTATTACAAATGCGATGTTAAAAGGGAAGTTAAAATGAAAAACTTAGTGAATATAGAGAAGCGAGTGACTGAACGGGGGGTTATGAGTATTACCTATAGCCTGTCTAACAGCTAGGAGGTGGCAATTCCTGCACGGTCGTCAAACCTGGTTTCCTGGGGTCGAGCAGCAGCCCCGACTGGTACTTGGTGAACCTGACGTCTTAGCTCGCATGGCCCCGTGACAAGCAGCATGACCTCCCAGCTTACGGTCTCCCGTAGTCAGCCCCGAGGGCTTCAGACTCTACTTTTAACCTGGCCACCTGCCTCGTGTTCCTAGCTCAGGACTGCTGATACCTCCTTTTTGAGTCAGCGCTTCAAGTTTATTTATTTATTGATTCATCCTAACCAGGCCCTGGATTTTGATGACCTTAAAATTGCCAAAAAAATGACCTATAAAATAACGCTCAAAATTCTAAATAATGACTTTAAATTTAAAAAAATGATCTAATTTTTTTTATAGAGATTCTGTAATATGATGTATTTATTACAAGGGTTAGGATTTACACTATACACGTAAGCAAAAATAACTCTCCCAGTCTGTCTATTTCCAGTTTTTCCTCGGTGGGTACTTGTCTGGAATAGAATGACCCGTATACAGTCCCAGGAAATTTTTTAGTTTAACATTGCTCAGTTTCCCCAGAGGAATGTTCGTAGATACAAGAACGTCACACAAATCTTTATAAAATGTTTTGGATTTTTGTTGATTCGTGAATGCATTTTGTGCAAGCAATAATTGAGAGATTTTATTTTTATTAATATTCTGGATACCACGGACATGTTTGTTGCGACTGATATGCTGTTGAATGTTTAAATCTTTTATCTGATGCCAGCCACTTTCACTTTACATATTTTATAGAAAAACATTTCACTCTCTGTAGAAAAAATATTCTCTCCGAATTCAGTAATAATTTGCCTCAAATGACTCACTTTAGATGGTATCGTTTAGAGCATTCTAAATAGACTTAAAATGATTGCAAACGAATAATTATAACATGCAATTTATTCTGTATGAATGAAAACTATACATTTAAAATATTTTGACAGCTAAAATCATGTGTTCTACTTAACATTGGAATACAAATACCTGCTTTAAAAGTGATAGCTCCCCATACACCTGCAGCCCTTTACAGACATGTCATTGTGAATGACTCATCAGGAATGTAAAGACAGTACAAAGTTCATTTGAACTCTAAAAATTGCTCTCCCCTCCCCCTGCAACCCTTTTCAACTTAGGTGTAGTGAAGGTCCTACCAGGAATGTGCATTTTATAATCAAGCAAGTAAAGGGGCACAAAGTTCATTTGGACTCATACATTATCTTCTTCAGTCATCAAGTGTGTGGTGAAATATCTTATGTTTGAATAATCATGTTATATCAAAGCACCGATAATTCATATGTATACAACCTTTTCAAAGTAATTTTCAAACAATTTTTAAATTTATTTTAAAAAATGCTCAAAAATATCTTATTAAACAAACAAGCAAGAAAAATGACCTCTAAATATACATTTCTGCAACCAGGGGATCATAAACAGAGTTTATGTACAACTGAGCATTGTCTCTATTGGACCAAAAGAAGATGACATGTCATCAAAATCCTGGCCCTGATCATAACTATCCTCGCCAACACCTGTTTTATCTTCTGTCACTCACAACATCAAATGTATACAACCGTGCCTTCCAATTGAGGCCGTTGGTGACATGATCATAAAATTATTAACCTCTAGTTTATGTTATATCTTAACATTATAGGCTATGTGCCCTTAAATTCAAGAGTAGGGCAGAGTTTTATATAAATATTATCATGATAAACCATTTTAATAGTCACATCAATATACCACTACCACGATTTTGGATGTGGCAATATATTGTCTACCACAATATATCATCTACCTTGGTAGGCCTATATTGTATACCACGGTAGGATGAGTTAAGATGCATTGCGGTAGACAGACGATTTATCGTATTTCATGATACTCTGTCCCTTACACTGTATTATCTACAGTGGCGGCTTGTCGCTAAAATTAGGGGTGAGGGGGGTCTGCTAACATGGGAAGCAAAACAGTTCATTTTTTTACTTCACAGCCGCAAAGCTAAATTTTCCGTTGGTACCATTCATAATTAAAGCTACAAATATATTTCTTGTTGTTGCTTTTGCCTGGCTGAGATATTAGAATCTCAAGTGTTGAACAACCTCTTTTCTTAACTGTAACTTTCTCATGAAAAGATAGCTGTGAAAACTTAATCTGTTGAAGTTCACTTACAGTCACAGAACTTATTTCTTGGGGGTGCAAGGCCATGTTTAAAGTTTTTTTCTGTTAAATAATAGAACAGAAAAAAAATGAATCAAATAAAATAGCTGGAAGCAGGATAATAATCAAATTCTACACTCCTTTACACTTTATCACATTCAAGAATATGGTACACGGTTTTTAAGCACAACACACACTGAGTAAAAAAACACTTCCTTCTACCATCATGCCAGAGCCGGCACTGCGAGAGCAACAGTTCTCTCTCTACCTGGCAGTCCCCCCTTCTTCCCCACCCCCATCCTATGTGCACATGCGCACAACAGTCAAACACCACGTCGCTGGCACTGTGAAGCGCATGGTTCCACACAAAGATTTTTTTTTTTTACTACAAAAATAAAGAAAGAATTAACGAAAAAAAGGACTCATTATATTAAATGTTATCGATAATATCAAGTGGAAATAGGGGGTGCAGCAGTTCCGCAGTGTCTATACACAAGCCAGCACTGATATTCTTGTTAAATACCATTTGGCTGTTTGGCGATGTATTTTCCAACTTGATGGATACATCGTCCCACCCCACTCATTGATGCTTTGTACTGTCTTTCAATAACAATTGAATGCTGAAGCAGATTAAAAACAGAGTTTAATCCCTTTAGTGCCAAGGGTCAATATGATTAGCCTTGCCTTAGTATCATTTAAAGTTCTAGAGCCAATATGGTCTGCTTCGATATTTGTTCTATTTCTTGTGTTTCCTGATATATAGATATATCACTATAAAAATAACATTCCACTCTATAGCATTCTACAAAGTTGGCAACATAAATCACGGGCTACAAAAATTATGAAATAGCTATGGAATTCTTGGTCCTACACAAAACCTGTTATAGGCTTGGCACACTTCACATACAAATCCAGAACAGGCTGTGACACTAGAAGGAATAATCAGTAATCAAAATATTTGGGGTTGGGGGTGGGGAAGTGCTCTCACAGGACTGTTCTGGTAGGTTCCTCCCCGGGGAATTCTGATTAAAAAATCCTTTCAAATTTGAGAGTAATTTAAAAATTCATCAAAATGTTTGAAAAAACACATACTAGTTCACCATTTATTTAAGTTTTATGATAATTTTCGTTAGTTAAACTATGGGCTAAGATTGTAAATCAATTATTGATAGTAATTGACACGCAAAGGAATTATTTTAATTATTATTGTTAGGTTATATTGACTAAAGATTTTTTGAGGGTAGTTGCCCCCCACTTCTCCCAGCTCCACCCCTATAATTGATTAATTGCAAGTTTTCACAATGTTATATAATATTTTACAATTGTAAAAAAAAAATTCATTTCAAATTTGAATTAGGTACGGTATTCAAAAATATTGTTAAGAAAT
The DNA here is from genome assembly GCA_902151425.1 of Timema shepardi. Lineage (NCBI taxonomy): Eukaryota > Metazoa > Arthropoda > Insecta > Phasmatodea > Timematidae > Timema > Timema shepardi. The sequence continues at coordinate 36,643 of CABFVX010002941.1, read as the reverse complement.
TTAAACTTATAAAAAAATAAGACTGTAAAGCACATTGAGCTGTACAGGTTCATTCATATCATCATGCATAATATTGTTGCATTCACAACCTTTTTGTGAGTTTTCATAGAATATGGTGTCCCCTATACTGAGCGGTTGTGTGTAGTGTACCTACTTGTAAAAATGTTTCATCTTTACAGAAGATTTGTGTGTAATGCTAATTTTATTAGAATAAGAGAAGGATTTTCAAAATTAGGAGTGACCTATGTGTAAGTACTTTTCCGTCCATATAATGCTTAAAATAAGAATACGGAAGGAGAATATTTTAGACTTTATACAAAGAACTAATAGATGACCAAAAAAATATCAATATTTTCATTAATTTAGATATTCAATATCAATTCAATGAGTTGTTGCTAAAAACCAAAGGGGTGACACCTGAACAAGACATTTTTCAAGGAAGCATTAAATCCTAAAGAAAAACTAGGGTTTTATTGAGGCGAGTTTATTTTATCAATTTCTATTTAGGTAGCAGTACAATATTATCAGAAAAGTTATTTTAATAATATTAAATACTGTCAGACATTTGCACATTATCTGGAAGTTGTCCTTGTGTCATGCTAAATTCTTGATAAATCCATATTTTTTTGAGGAACTTGCGTTTCTCCATATTTTTGAGAGCTGTAGTTGTCATATGAGTAGTTAGAGGTGGATGTTGCTGGAAGAATAATAGATGAGTGGGGTGTTGTCACTGGTTCATGTTGATGCTGTGGTCGCTGTGAAGGTTTGGCTTAGTGTTTCTATTTCTATTTTGGAAATCACTGAAAAACTTGTGCTTTAATAATAACAATGGAAATTTCAGGACTTGCAATTTACATTTGCTGTCATACTGGAAAATAATATATCATTGTCTTACTTTTTGATCCAATGAGCATATTTCTGGGACAGCGGGATTGAGTGGGTTTGATACTATACAATTTCATAAAATCTGGGGGTAGTGTAAACTTTCATGTAAGAGACGAGACTTCATCCAATATCAATAGACTACCACGTAAAGGAGGTTAAAAGAAAACTACATGTGAAGAATAATTATTTAAACGAATAACAGTTTGATATAATACAAGACTGCACAGTGCTTAGCATATTTGACATTCGTTAAATCTTCCTCGTGACGTTACGTAAAAGTAAGCAAAATTGATATAATTTTAAATCTAAATATATTATCTTTATTTTTAGAGTACATTCATTCTAAAAATATCATTTGTATTCATGCTTTAGTGTATTAAACATAAAAATATATGTACAACCTTTCTTAACTTTTGAATTTGAATGAATATATATATATATATATATATATTTCATTATATTTAACTTATTGAAACTTTGTTAATATATTTTTATAAGCAATGTTATTAGCTTCAAAAAAAAACCACTATCTTAATTAATAATGTCTCCAAAGGCTTTCAAATGAAACACTATGTCTGTCGGATGCCATTTAGTAAAATGGCTTCTATTGCACAGATGTCCGAGAGTTATGCAAGGCTATCACACATTTTCCTTCTTAATACACTTGAGGAACACAAAAAACATAGTGAGCCCGCCTCCCCCTTTTAGTAATGACCAACCCCTCCAGGTTCATGGACCAAGGCCCGCATGCAAGAACGATATTAAGCACGGCCAAAGTACTGGCAAAGCATTAGCAAAGCACAGGCTAAGTCTTGCGGATGCCTTGCTAGAATGTCTGGCGAGCAGTCACATGATAAAATCATACACAGAGGTACTACACACTAACGATAAATACAATTCTCTACATCCACTGCCTTCTATAGGGACGATTTTGCTCATAAAGTTAACAAACCTGACCATAAACGCCCAAATATTTCTGAAAATGGCGGAAAACATAAACAACCACCTTTCAACCAGGACAAGCAAATATATTCATTGGAGCAAATCAAGACTCACACGATTATAGAAAGTTTAAAACCGGATGTAGGGAGTTTAGCTGCGAAGAAGAGAGCATGGTAAGAAATAACCAGAAGTTTCAACTCTACTGGTAACTATCAAAAGGTGAGTGGTTTTAACAGGCCTTTCATTTGAATATGTTATGCTATACCGATGAATATCAATAAAGAAGTTGGTTTATTAATAAAATTATTAATTGCTAGTAAAATAAAATCTTTCAAGTTCTTCATGATTGTTGTACATTCTAAACTTGACCTCGAAACAGCTTGCTTTCGTTTACGTGCAAAGATCAAGCTATAGTATGATTTTGGTCGGAAGAAAAGTAGAAGTTAGTTAATAAAGTTATAAAAATAATTTTAATATTTTATTATATAAGGTCATAAAAACTGAGGGAGGTGGTTCCCAAATTACGAACATTCAATAAAAAATATTTGTCATTATAAGCTACATTAAATAAAGTGTTTTACTATTAACACACACAATCTATTGTTTAGACCTTCATTATTATGATGGTTTAAATGAAAATGTAGATATAAATATTAAAATCTTATAAACGCTTAAATATTAATAGGAATTGACAAGTCGGGTACTAAACCTGAACATTACAATTTAGGTGATTTTTTCCTCTTTGAAAACCCCCAAAATCACAAATTTTATACTACTTAGTATAACACTCACAAGAATGCAATAAATCCACTACTAAATTCAAGATTTGGTATTAAAAAGCTTAATCAGGCCTATAGTAACTAGACCGAAGTATCGCAGAAACAGATACTTTTTAAAAATCTGTAAAAAATATGTAGGCCTACTCATAGTTTTAAATTTTTAGTTGGTATCTTAAGTTAAATATATTTTAGGCCTATTATACGGTATGATGCTTAGGCATCATTCCCAAAATCTCTCTCAATCAAACAAAAATATTTAATTATTTAACCAACTATTATTTTTATGAGACTTATTCACTATTCAATAGTAATTTATTTTGTAGGGAGAATCACATTAGACTAGTCTGCAGCCAAGCCTTGAAATACAGGTTTAACATTTGAATGCCTTAAAAGTTACGTCCTACTTTTAATTTTAACTCTCATGTAAGGCTGTTTAGTACAGGTAGGTCTTCTAAGGCCTAGCCCAGTATTCTGTATTATCAAAGTTTTGTTATATTATGTATACACATTGGCAATGGTACACAAACTTAGTCACACATAACCTGCATTTTCTGTTTTAAAAATCAATAAATAAATGGTTTATCACTGTTATTACACTCATAAGGGCATGGCAAATACAATTATATACCTAAAGTATTATCATTAACTAGATTATTTATATCTATAAAATTAATACATTCACCAATGATTCTTTTTTTTATGTTTATGCTTATTTATATTGAGTATAATATTGGTGACATCATTCATAATTATGCCTAAGACCTGTATTTTTTAAAATCTTTCAATAAATCATTATTTAAGGACTTATTGTTATTTTAGAAAAAAAAAGTGGCTTTGATGTGAATAATTTTGTGTAAAATCCTACCAAACTCAATTTTCAGTAGTTTTATAAAACATTGTTAATATCTGTTTTAAAAAAGGAGCGGCAACGCCTGGCTGTTCAGCAGGCCGAGGAGAGGCACCGCCTGTATCTTCAGCTGGCTGAGGCGCTGCACTGCCTGGAGGTGAAGTGACTGCGTCTCAAGATGCAGTTCAACGCAGAGATGAATCACAAAACCTTCCAGGCGGCAAAAGTAAAGATCGAGAGAGAGAGAGAGAGAGAGAGAGAGTCGCCAAAAGGAAGAAATTCACCGCGCGCAGTTTCGAAAGCTGCAAGAGCCTTCTGAACATACCAAGCAAAGGCAGTAACCTCAAGTGTCTCTTCACCATGTTTTACTTCTTAGCTTCTATATTGTTCAAAATTAAGTCCCTCATATAGTTTTTTTCACTTTCTAAAATACCTGTTTTAGTCCAATAAATATAGCTCTCCTTACTTTACTTTTTCTGTCATTTCAGCATTTTTTTGAGTTCTTAAGCTTAAAACTTTTTCCATCTCAGCACTGTGTATTTTGTAAAGAAGCTAACTGTACAAAGGATTAAGATCATTTAGTTCACTTTAGCGCTCTAAAGGACAATAATTTTAACACTTCGCATTAGAATGCAAGAAATCCAGTATCCTGGCCATAAGCAATCAACCAATATTTGAGATACATATTATGTTATATTTATTTATATATATGAAATAATGTTAATTGTTACAGAAACATACCGAATAAAAACTCTTAAGAAATAACTAATCTGTTCACCAATTAGTCTAATCAATTTCTTGGACCTCACTTTTTTTTAATTTCCAAAATCACCAAAACTCTTAGTTTATAAAAATATATTTTAGGTAGAGTTTTTTTTCAAATATTACTTTGACTTAGCAATAAGTTATTTCACATCTCGAATTACAGCAAGATAAGACTAAAATTGGAAATTTCTGAAAATGTAAAGTACCCTCAAAGAATTTTCATTTGAAAATGTAAGTTGCCATTTTGTTAATCACATTAAACAATGCCTAGATTTTGAATTTATTAAAAATTGTTAGTTGATTTGGAGAAAATCCTGTTTTATCTTCTCCCTTAAGTAAACTATCCTTTCACCCTTTATTTAAGGGTTTAATCTATAGTTCTAAAACTCCTCTTAAAAACCTCTTGTTATTAAGATTTAGCCTAATTGGTATAATGGATTAGGCTCTAATTCCAGTAAAAGACAGACTGAATTGCAAAAAGTGTATTGCATTTTCGTGATGGCTATAAACAGGGAAATGTTAGGGAATTAAAATACTTGGATAAATCATAATCATTTAATGCTAAAATAACTTATGAACATGTTTGTTTATTAGCGTATAAAATTTTATTTTTTATTTGTAATCAATATTTAAAAAAAATATATTAAGGAATGGGGTGTTAAAGTATTACATAAGAACTAGTAGGGGTGTTCAAGTATTACATAAGAACTAGAGGTGGTGTTAAAGTATTACATACAAACTAGTAGGGGTGTGCGAAGCTTCAAAACTTCGACACCAATATCAACTTGGACCATTATAAATCTTCTTCACCAATAACGGTCAATTATTGTCATTCTGAGCTGTTATGTACAGTACTAAACAATATTCTTATGGAATAAATCTAAATTAATTAAATTGTAAGTTGTGGATATCTTGATTTATTAGAATTAAACTAAATATTTTAAACAATTGTGCAATAAAACATTTTCAAGTAATTTAAGTGCATAAAGCTATATAATAACAAAAATATAATATTTTTTCAAGCATAAACAACCAACCAAAAAAATATTCAAACTTTGATTTGGCTTTGAGAATATTTCGTACATTCGAGTTCACTTAGAATTGAAAAAGTGGACTACGCACACCCATAATAAGCACATATTTAATAACTCTAGTCTTCATGATAATAAATCCAAGTATGCTTGTAAACCAATTGTATGATTTTTTTAATTCATCACCACTCCAGTCTCCTGTCTTTACTTCACCAAACTTGGTTTGACAGTGTATATTATTATGTCACAACCTGATCATGTTATATGCAAATGAACTAATAACACTAACATACTAGGGATGGGTAGGTTTAATTTGGAGGGAGTGTACCAATATTTGTGTGGGGGAGAATGGAAAAACCACTCCACCAGGATTTTAACACAGATCTCCCTCTCATCAGTAGCCAAGTCTACTATGAGAGTGACACCTTAAACCATTCGACCACTGGATCGGAAGCCAGTGTACCATAATATTAAATATATAATTGGTCATTGACTAAACCAGGGAGTCTCACCAAAATACTTAGGTTCTGGCTCTCCACACACATTTTTTAAGAATTTTGTTTTAATAAAATATAAGTGCTTTTCGTTTATTGATTAGGTTATGGTTATTAAAAATTATATTTTCTAGTTTTAGTACCATTATAATATTTATATATGAAACTTAATTTACCACAAAATATGTTATTTATATAAAAAATAAAAATAATGTAGAGGCTTGATAACTGCAAAATTTATTTATGATTCAGGAGGCCATTTGAACAGATCATTTTAATCTATTTTTATTTATTTAGTTTCTTAATGCTTTATTAAAAAAAATTACTATATGCAGTTTTTAAATGATTGAAAAATGGTAAATAAATATATATCTAATGCCGTTTTGAAGAAGCCACATCAGCTAGAAACACACATCGAGAACTAAAGAAAATAATTTAGATCCATACGATTTTGGCTTGTCTCAAAAATTTCGATAAGCTTTTATGATGTATGTGTCAATTACTAACACATTAACTCAAATGTTGGATGCAGTATACACCGATTCTTACAAGGATATATATTCACAAATTAAGAAAAAATAAGGATTTAGAAGACTGATTAGGTATGTTTTTCAAAACAAAAGTAAAAGATAAGTCAACAATTCTGTTTCATAGTAAGATTTTACTAAGTTAAAATATATTTAGGAAGTTTGCAAAATATAACCTTTAAATGCCTCATGTAAAAACATATAATGCAGCATAAACAAGATGTGAGATGTTTCGTCAGTGTTACAACAACGCCACACAAGGCTAATGAAGATAAGACACTTGTGATGTAGGCATGGCCAGTGAAGACACCCTGGTGGAGTACAGTATGATTTTGGTAGGAAGAACAGTAGAAGTTAGTTACTAAAGCTACAAAATCAATTTTAATATATTCATTCACCAAGTTATGCTATCTTCAGCTGTCACCTTTGATAGATATTATCAAAACCTATAGAAGGACTCAAATAATATAGTAAAATGTTATCAATGTTGATCATAAGGAAATATGTTTGAATTTTCTAAACTGTTTTTCTAACCAAAATCAGGGTATAGGTCTGGGCAATGAAGACAAGACCTTGGGGATGTAGGTCTGGCCAGTGAAGACAAGACCCTAGTCGAGTAGGTCTGGCCAGTGAAGACAAGACCCTGATGAAGTAGGTCCATCCAGTGAAGACAAGACCCTAGTCGAGTAGGTCTGGCCAGTGAAGACAAGACCATGGTCGAGTAGGTCCGGGCAGTGAATACAAGACCCTGGTTGAGTAGGTCCATCCAGTGAAAACAAAACCCTTGTCAAGTAGGTCCACCAGTGAAGACAAGACCTTGGGGATGTAGGTCTGGCCAGTGAAGACAAGACCCTGATGAAGTAGGTCCATCCAATGAAGACAAGACCCTAGTCGAGTAGGTCTGGCCAGTGAAGACAAGACCATGGTCGAGTAGGTCCAGGCAGTGAATACAAGACCCTGGTTGAGTAGGTCCATCCAGTGAAAACAAAACCCTTGTCAAGTAGGTCCGCCAGTGAAGACAAGACCTTGGGGATGTAGGTCTGGCCAGTGAAAACAAGACCCTGGTGAAGTAGGTCCATCCAATGAAGACAAGACCCTAGTCGAGTAGGTCTGGCCAGTGAAGACAAGACCCTGGTGGATTAATTCTGGCCAGTGAAGAAAAGACCCTGATGATATTATATAGATCCGGCCAGTGATGTAGGTTTGGCCATTATTTTCACAACATTATACAAATGAATAAATAAGTCCCAACATAAACATACTAGACCTACACGTTGTTTGCCCATAATCTCTTATGTAATGTCATTTTATACTACAAAAGTCAAATAGTTTATTTTGTGAATATTAACTGAGATTCTAATTTATTAGTTACCATAATGAAGATTAGGTTAGGCTAGACTAGAAAGAACCTTATAATATAATATTTTGGCATTATTAAGCCTCTCTCTATATATATATACTATAGTGCTCGAATTAATTGGGACAAAGGGGAAAAAACGATTTTTTCTAAAACCTTAGCTTTTAATCATTACACACCTTAAGTAGACTGATAAATCTCTATATTAGTACGAAGTATGTCCTCCTTTAGCAGAAATGAACTCTTCAACATGTCTTGGCATTGACTCCACTAGTGTAGTGCACATGTTCTTGACTTCATCATCATGGAACCACACTTGTATAGAACTTTTTATCATTTGTTCTGTTGTCGTGCAATTCATCTTAGCTAAGCGATTCTTAAGAATATGCCATAAGTTCTCAATGGGATTTAGGTCTGGTGAATTACCAGCCCAATCAAGCACTTTTATTTTATTTTCCAGCATAAAAGTCTGGACCAATTTCGAAGTGTGACAAAGAGCCAAGTCATGTTGAAATGTCCCATCAAACGTTTTCATGAATGGAACAATCCTACTGCGTAATATTTATATGTATTTGACAGAATTCATCATGCATTTAAGAGGAACTAAGCTTCCAGTGCCATTTGTTGTGGAAAAAAGCCCAAAACATCTGTTTAGGAGGGTGTTTTACAGTCTGTTGGATATGATCTAGTCGCAGAGTTTCACCTTCACTTCGTCTAACTAAACTTGATTTGCATCCATGCACAAATAAATGTGTTTCATCACTGAAAAGAACCTTCTTCCAGTCGATAACAGTCCATGATCGGTATTTTTTGGCCCATGCTAAACGTTTTTTCATCATTTTCTGAGTTAGAAATGGTTTTTTCCTCGTTCTTGTTGCCTTACGACCAACATCCAGAAGCCTTTTCCGTACAGTTGAGGTACTCACTTCAACACCATAATCAATAAATCCCTTTCGAAGGTCTGTGCTTGTCTTTCTTGGATTTATTTTGCTATTTCGTATTGGAATTTTCTCAGTTCTTGGAGTAGTTTTACGTTTGCGCCCACATTTTCCTTTTCTTTTTGGAGACGATGATCCGGAATCTTGAAATGTTCTTAAAATTCTTGAAACAATTAATTTGCCCACACCAATAGCCGTAGCTATATCTCTCACGGTCATAGAAGTGTGTTCATTAAGAGCGATTATTTTAGAACGCTTTCTCGGAGTAATATCCATCTTTGAACAAGCAAAAGTAACACGTGATACACAAAACGCTATATTATAACCACCAGCTGCCACACCGAAAGTCTCACAACTGAACTACTGATACATTAAAACCAGTAAAATGATTAAATTACAGTCAAGGTAAATCCATCACACTGTCTCTAGGCAGATATAACCGGTTTCAGGCAGTTCGGGACATCACTGGTGATCACAAATCAACTCAGACAAGGAAAACATGTTTGTCCCAATTAATTCGAACAGTATAGTACATTATTATTAATAGAGAATAACCTTTGTTCACGTGGTTTAAGAGGTTTTTATCATTATTAAAAAAAAGTTATACAACCCACAGCTC
>CABFVX010002941.1:0-27428 GCA_902151425.1 Timema shepardi | reverse complement strand
TATATATATATATATATATATATATATATATATTTTTTTTTTTAATAGCTTACTTCTTCCGGTAGATGTGTTAGTTTAGATCTTAACGATCTTTTCAGTTAAGTTCTGATATAGCCTTTTGTGAGTTAGCTGAATGTAAAATAGTTAGTGAATGTGCAGAGGAGTTTACGTTTGAATAGGCTTATTAAAAGTAATCTAACCATTTACAAGAAATCTGTATATTGCAAAAGAGAAGAAACTCAAAACAGACAAAAGTATTGTTGATGCAAAAGATGTTTGCACATTAATTGGCCCTATTATATACATAAAGCTTCACTAGTGCAATTTTATGAATTTGTCAACAATATTTACACAGCATCACTTCAAAGTGAGTTTGGTTTGGAATTGTTCATAATAAAGTTTTTTAATGATATTTAATATTGTAATTTTGGATTCTACACATTTTTGTGAGTGTAATACAGGAATACATTTTGTGATTGTCAGGGGGTTTTTTTAATTTAAAAAATGGCCTACAAAACGGTTCTTAGGTTTCATTCCCGCATTGATTTTAGTTTTGTTTTGTGTGTTCACTTCTGTGTAGTTGGTGTTGTGTAATTAAAAAGAAGTATTATATTTAGTATTACACTTCGAAAGTAGGCCTGCCAGTGAGAGTAATTTTAGTTTGCTGTTCATTAATCGAGCTTTCATTAAACCTAATTATGTCTACAATATGATGCCTAACTAGGTGCATACAAATAAAAGTTCTCAGTAACCATACAAATGCTATGGGTCTATGTAAAATAGCTGTAGGTTCCACTATTGTTTGAGTTTTGTTTCTGAATAAACTTTTTTCAGAAAATTATGACAGCCCTATATTTATTTTAGCATATCATAAGGATTACTTGAAAACTTCTCCATTCGGTCCACCGGGGTTCTGAACTGCAATGTGGGTGCAGTCTATACAACCTAACACACCAAAGTAGTTGGCTTTGTCATAGAACTGCAAGTTCACAGCTGCCAGTTCAGCCATTCCACTAGGAAACTTAAGCACATGCCAAACATAATCTCCTAACAGAAGGGAGATTTTATTAGCTACTTGAAATACAGTTAACTGGTATATATTGATCAAATCCCCACTAATAATCTAGAAAAAATATATAAATATATTTTTACAACATAGTTGTCATTACCATTATTTTTTCATTAAATGTTATTATACAAAAAATCGGAAGGACTATGACTATCTACAAACCCTTTTATAAAGTACAAAGCTGTTTTGAAAATATGCGTTTGTTGTCAAAGTAATACTTTCTATAAGTTAACTTTCAAGAGTGCATGATTATATCAAAAGGTTAGGTTATGCAGGACTAACAATTAGTTATATTTCTGTATAGATATTACTCCAACCAAAATTCTAACCTCCATCAAATTTGATATACATTACAAAATAATAAACCTACTAGGCTATTTGCTTCAATAATATAAGCCGGTCATTAAAGTAGCCTAACTACTGAACTATTTGCACTGTTATCAGCAAACACACTGCTATAAAAAAATCGCATGGAAACTTAACTGTATATAATACATATATAAAAACCAACATAATATAAGTTAAGAGTTAGACAATAAATTTAATTAGTGATTCCTTCTCAAAAACAAACACATCGTAACATTAGTACTTTTTTTTTTAGTTTGGTAATATTAAAAATAACAATTTTAAAGAAAAGTGTAATATATTGAAGTATTAGGCCTACTTGGAAGCTTCATGGGGCATAAAATCGTCGGCCAATTAGTAGTTGCTATATTGGAAGAAGTGGAAATCTTTTTCGTGTGTTAGTAATATCCAGTCCCAACATAGGCAAGAAATTCTGTTGAACAACTTTCTTTGAAAATCGAATTATTTCACAAAATTGATTGTCAGAATAAGCCTGCAAAGGATCCTGGAAATCCCTAACATGCCTTCGAAGAATTCTTGCCACTTCATTATTTTCTTCTACAAGCTCGGGATCAGACTTTGGCGAGACTTGATATATTGTGTCATTGATTGTTCTAGCATGCCTCTGATACTTTTCTTGTACTTTAGCCATGCTTAGCATCGTTCTTGCATATGAGCCTAATTCTGGTATGGGTTGGTGTTGTCCTGTATTTGGTATAGCACCACACTTGGGGCATAATAAGTCTGACCATGAAACTGGCCCTATTTCATGACATGCAAAAAGGAAAGTGTGTCCAGTCTCTGGCAAGTTTTGTTAATATTTTAAGTACCAGGGGTGCACCCAGAAATTTTCTTTATTGAAGCTACTACTATGCATGTACTTTTTCCGAATGGGAGTTTTATAGGTATTTTTGATAAGTTATATGTAATGGTCTAGGCCTACCTTTGGAATATTATTTAAATCTGAGCCGCCAAGGCCCTACTCTTGCAATATACTAGTTTGCCAAAGACTAGGAGATCGGGGTTGATCACAGTCAATCAATGTACTGAAGGTGGTGTTTCTTAAATGCTTCTCCACTCTCCACATGATTAGGGGTACACTTCCAATAAATTCAACCTTACTAATTCTTAACACATTTGTGTGATTAATACATAGGTGCATAACCTGAACGAGTAATAAGATCCGGTGCTAAAAATAAATTAATCTCAATATTAAAATTCAGTTTATGCATTTGACGCATTTTCTTGGTTCTATATTATTCTTTTAATACATTTTAATATTGTAATAAAATTATATTTTATCTTGGAGAATAGTGAGTAGTAAAACCCACTTGGCCCATTCTTGAGTGCACTACTGTAAAGTAATATAAAGCAAATAAAATAGTTAAACAAAATATGTTTCATAATAAAATGGCTTTATGTTGTTAAACTTTAGAATTTACTCAAAATAAATTGTATGCAAATTAAATGTTAAAATAAACTCATATTATGCAGAAATTAAAGGTTCCAATTGACAGTTTCAGGTTTCTTTCAAATGTTTTGCTATTCACTTCACATGTATTTAGTCCACCTCTTCAGCGCAAACTATTTTTATAATGAGATGTCTCTAAAACACTTTTTTCTGAAGAATTCAAAAAATAAAAGCAGTTGATATTCCCATGAGACTGTACATGTGTTCCTTGGTTGGATACTTTTTGGTGTCGAAAGACCTCTAATTACTCGAGTGTTCATGTCTTTTGTTCAGTAATCTTAGTCACTTTCAGAGTTGACTCAAAAAACCAAGAGCAATTCTAATTTATTTTAGACTGATGATTTAGATGATGGAGAATAATGGTTAAAAACTATATAGACTAAAATTCATTTTCAGCTCTTAACAAAGATATATATTTTTAGTCACTATAAATTATAATTATTCGTGTTATAATTAATTAATATATCCATATCATAAATGGATTAGGACTCAACAAATAACAGGTGCCAAAACATTTTCATGCTTAATCTTTTCAAAAATATGAGGGGGGACCCAAAAGAAACCAGACTTTTGCTCTAAAACATTAATTTATTAAGTTTTTTTACAAAATTCTTTCAGTCTCCTTCAAAGTACTCTCCATGCAATGCGATGCACTTGTACAGTCTTTTTTCCTACTGTTTGAAGCACCTCTGGAACTCTTCAATTTTGATATTATCCAGTACCCGCTTCCCTCTTAGATTTTTTTTTCATTCTCAGGAACAAAAAAAAAGTCATAAGGGCTAGGTCTGGCAAATACGGAGGGTGGGGAACAATAGCCTACCGCTGAGAGCCCAAATAGCGGTTCACAGACAAGGCCGTGTGTGTGGGGGTGTTGTCATGGTGAAGGAACCGCGTTTCCTTTGCACATCCTCCCTCAAACATCTTAAAACTTCCAAATAAAAGTGCTTATTAACAGTCTGACCAGAAGGGACAAATTCTCGGTGCACAATTCCACGAACGAACATTGAAAAAAAACAATGATCATCATCTTAACATTCGACCTCATTTGTCTTGCTTTTTTTGGTCGTGGGAGTTGGGGGTCGTCCACTGGCTAGACCCTTGCTTGGTTTCGAGGTCATATCTGTAACACCAACTCTCATCACCTGTGATGACCTTGGTCAAAAAGTTTGGGTCACTTTCAATCTGATTTTTCAAGTCATGGCTCAAATTCAGACAAATGGTTTTTTGATCCTGTGTGAGCAGGCGAGGAACAAACTTAGCGGCAACATGTCTCATTTGCAAATCCTCAGTCAAAATCGCCTGGCACGAGTTCCAACTCACTTTTGTCTGTTATGAAATTTCATCGTTTGTTAAACAACGATCCTCGTTGATTTATTGGTGGCTTTTTTCGATGTTTTTGTTGTTTCAAGATGATGAAGGGCGCTCAAAACGAGCATGATCTTCAACACTCCTCTTGCCACGTTTAAAGCGCCCAAATCATTCAAAAACTTGTGTGCGGCTCATAGCATCCTCCTTAAAAGCCTGTTGAAGCATTTGGTAATCTTCTGTTGCTGATTTTTCCAGCAAAATTTTAAACACACTCTTTTCCTTTAAATCTGCCATAACGATTTCGCAGGCAGAAAACAAGAACAGTTGAGAAAAACAACACTAGAATCAAACCTAACCTTCTACGCAGACGCCTCTTGGGCAACTGATTTGGGGAGGGGTCTAGTAGACCCACTTAGCGGGAGAACTCTCTACTACGCCTAGGAACGACCACACACTTTCATTCCGGTTTCTTTTAGGTCCCACCTCGTAATTATTATTTCATGTTCATATTATTTATTTATTTTGTAATTCTAGACTCCAGTTTATTTATTGATCAAAGGTAATAACTTTTAACAAAATATCCTCTCACTCATTTCCAATTTTAATTTTTGATTACATCTCCACCCTCCCCTTGCTAAACATAACCATAAATCATTTTAGAAAACATTCTAAATTATAAATAAGTAAGGAGTAGTAATGATTATGGTTAAGACTTAGAAACAAACTTAAGATTAGCAATAAAAAAGTGATAGGATATAATAACTGAAGAAATTAATAAAAAGTTAAAAATTATTTACAGGTTGTAATTGAAATACTTTAATATCGAAAAACACATTAAGCTGTGCTTTCAACAAGCATAAAATATGTGAGATAAAATTGAAAGAATTTAAAATATATCAATGGCATATAACAATAATTACCAATTTTTTCTAATAGTCTTTAATTTCATTTTACAGCGCCATGATTATGGTATAATCATACCGAAACATGTTGGCCAGAATTTAATCGGCTTTCTTTTAAATGCTGATTACCTGCCCAAAGAGTAATGGGACTGAACAAGATTAAGACTTCGATTCTATACTTAAACACAGATTATTTATCATAGCTTATTACTTTCCAAACCTTATTTCACATTATTTATGCAACTTTAATGACACTACTTTCACGAGTTTGATTTCATTTAACTAGTCATCTTCAATGTTTGAATTTTAACTGTGTGTTATTCCCAATTTTTGTTTTGATATTAATTATTTTAACATGCTGTATATGTTTTTTGACTGATGGTCACCATCAGCATATTGTTATATGCCATTGATATATTTTTAATTCTTTCAATTTTATCTCACATATTTTATGTTTGTTGAAAGCACAGCTTAACGTGTTTTTCAATATTAAAGTATTTCAATTACAACCTGTTAATAATTTTTAACTTTTTATTAATTTCTTCAGTTATTATATCCTTTCAGTTTTTTATTGCTAATCTTAAGTTTGTTCCTAAGTCTTAACCATAATAACCATAAAAACTAAAGAAATCAAATGATACATTGCAATGTTAAAATCCTAAAACTGTCCAGCCCTATTAAAGAGTGTTTTTTACAATTCTGTCTGTATCTGGGGCTACCACTAAAACAATTTAATGGATTTAGTACAAACTTGATATCTATATCCGGTCTTATGACTCCTGGATTTTAATCTGGTAGATAAATACTTCTACCTGGTGGCTAAGTTAAAAGTGTGTCTTATAATTGCCAGATAGCATTTATCTGCCAGATAAAATTTATTTATCCATCACATTTTTGTCGGGAGTTTTAAGTACCTGATAACTTTTATCTGCAAGTTAAAATGATTTTTGCCATAATGACGCATTGTTTTTAATTAGGTTTCGCCTATCAGAACCTGTTTTTAGGTTAAAATCTTGGTTCACTTGTTTAGTAAGCACAGGCCCAAGCATTAACTATATAAAGTTAGAACATTTAATTCACAATTTTATATAAACTGACAAACTATTTGTAGAGTTATATTTATATAAGAACAAATCATTTAAATGTGAATACAAGAAATGAAATATTGTAAATGTTGTACCCAACTATTGCCCAAATTTTGGCAAACACCGAGATTAGTAACTTGCAAGACAACTTAGCTTCAGCGCCCATGTGGCGCCATCTATTTCCTCGCACTCGTTTAGCTGCCATTATTTAACAAATGTAGAGTATTGTAGAAAAAAAATCTTGGTTCTCGTGTTAAGTAAGCACAGGCCCAGGTTCTAGCTTTATATAAAGTTAGAACATTTAATTCACTTTTACAAAAACTGACACGCTATTTGTATAGTTTTAGTTATATAAGAACAAATTATTTAAATATGAGAACAATAAATGGAATTTTGTAAATGGTGTGCCAAATTATTGCCAACATTCTGGCATACACCGAAATTAGTACTTGCAAGACAACTTAGCTTCTGCGCCCACATCACACCATCTGATTACTCGCACTCGTTTAGCTGCCATTAGTTAACAAATGTTGAGCGTTCTCACCACTTGCTAGATTGAAGCGATAGCATCAGGGCTTATACACATGCGGGCACCAGTAAAACAGTACCAACCTTGCATTTTCTGCTTTAAAATGTATTTCTCCTACAGACAGCTATCCGGCAGATAAATTCAGTATAATATGCGTAAAATATTAAAGTGGCTGGTAACTTTTAACTGGTAGCTAACTTTAACCTCCTGATAGCAATATTCATGCGGTAGTCATAAGACCGGCCCTTAACAGATTTAAATGGTCGTAGCTAACTGTAACCTCCCGATAGCAAAATTCATGCGGTAGTCATAAGACTGGCCCTTAACAGATTTAAATGGTCATACTGTAACTCAACATAAATTGTCATTTTGATTCTAGCTCTAAAATTAAGGGTAGCGTACAGGGTTGTGGAGTCGGTACACCAAGCCTTTGACTGCACTATTTTCTACTGTCTGACTCCTTCATAATTGGCTAAAGTATATTAAATAGTGATAATACATTTACTGCAGTAGAATTTTCTAATACATATTACTTCATGGTAATTGTCTTTGGGATTGTGAATATATATTTGAATAAATTTGTCCATCAAAATTACAAATATTGGTTCTTTGGAATTAAAAAACTGTAATCTATAAAATACTGTTATATTATAAGTTTCTATTTTGAAGTCAGAATCGATATATTTTTACCGGCCCCACCGAAAATTGACTCCCTGGTAATTTACTAAATGACTTATTAAAAAAGGGATTTTTTAAGGTTTGTTTACTAATTAATCATTTTTGATAATTGAATTTTTCAAATAGCTATAACTAAAAAAAATTATTAAAAGTAAATATCTGAAGAGTGTAGCTTACTGATGGTCGATTTTTGAAGATTGTATTCCTATTAGGCTTATGTGAAAGTATGTTTAATTGTGTTATATCGTTTATTTTTCCTTCACCTGCAATAATTTTAAATTATGCTTCATTGTTAAATTCAATTCAAAGGTACAAAATAACAACTTAAACATTTGATTAAATACTATAAAGTTGACCCTAAACACAAAATTACACAACAAAGTCACCATAAAATCAACTCGCAGCAAGAAATGCAAAAACGCAACAAGGGAAGCATTAGTAATGTAACCAAATGTTCATAGCTGGCACAAGGGCCAACTATTTCTCGCCAAAGGACATTCAACCCACTGAACGAGGTGGTTGTGTCACCCATTGCAAAGAAAATAGAAGGTAGCGCCACATGGAGAAAGACATATAATTGGCTGAGCATGTGATGTCATCGAGTACATAAGCCATACACAAAGCTATACAGAAGACAAACTAAGTTGTTAAAGACCAGGTCACATTTTGGAAGTTTAAATCCACACCAATGCCCAATTAATGTCATTACTCTATTTATTTAAAAAATATGTATGTTTGGCTGTCTTAGTATTAAAATATAACAGCTGTGTACTGTGTGACGTAAGCAATGACATACAGTAATCAAATTCCTTTAAGTCGAGCTACCGTTCTATTCTCTTTACCTTGTTGTCACTGTGCTTATAAATAAGAATCAAACTAGCCCAACATCCCCTAGAACAGTAGGTTAGGCCTACATTGTTAATATGCTGGTCTCTACGCGGCTGTTACAGATACAAAATGGAGCCTGGCTGTTACAGATACAAAATGGAGCCTGATGATATTTCGTATGTGTCAGTTGGAGGTATAAAGGCTGAGATGCAATGGAGCTGTGAATCAGACCTTCATGCTAAAGAAGAACCTCAAATAGCAACTGAGGTGAGATGAGCAAAACTTGTCTGGATGTGAGTTATTAAAGCTGTCAATTAATTAGTATTATCTCGGGTTTATTTATCATTTGATAAATACTCATTTAGTCATGCAACTAACCATTAGATTTATTTAATCATAAAGTATTTTTAAGACCATGTCTTACTAACCGTTTAGGTTTTACACTTATCTACTAATTACACTAATTGTTTTAGGAATAAAGTAGGTTATATTAAGATGAAGTGTACATACATTTGCTTGAGGGAGAGTGGAAAACCATTTTGTATAAACCCCCTTCATAGACTTGACCAAGAATCAAACCTTGAGTTCCTCGTCATTGGCAGTTTAGTCTACTGTGAGCATACGCCTTAGACCATGCGGTCACTGGAATGGGTTATATTATTTTCAATGTATGCTAACTCTATGAATTTGAGATAAACCAAGGTATGAAATTTCTGGTCGCCAGGTCGCCATTGGCGACTAAACATTTGAGTCTGGTGACAAAAATTTTGTTTTTAAAATGTGCTTCAAGAATGCCCAAACTATATAGCAGGGTTCCTACAGTCCTTGAAAGACCTGGAATTTAATGTGTCCTTGTTCAAGGCCTGGAAAAGTCCTTAAATTTCTCTGGGCCCTAAAAAGTTCTGGAATGTCCAGGTTTCAATATTTATTTTTGAAATGTTTGTGAAGAATGGCTGTAAAGACCGTGATTTAAAAAGCACTGAGGTGTTAAATATCTTGCGCATCCTTTTTGATCAAGCATTAGCTGTTTTCTCCTGTTTACATTACACCCATGCCAGAGAGACTGGTGCTCGGGGTGGCCCTGCGGACTGGTATGCCTCCGTTAGACTACTTTCGTTATAAGTCGTACACAGGGTTGGGCTCCTAAGCCCATGTCACAAGCTTGCCTCAAGGCGGCGGCCCAGCAATAGGTTGGACTCTGTGGGGTAGTGTGTTTAATCGCCAACAAGTGATGGCGTTGGCAACATGGTGGGGTTCGGGTCCGAGGTTTTTGGCCCCCGGGCTCTTGCGGTTTTGGGCCTTTAGGCCCGGGCCTCGCCATTTGTGCGGTGAACCGTTTTAGAGCTCCGGTGCTAACCTAGATAGTTAGTAGTGCACGGGCTAGAACATGGGTGCCTCCACTCGTACACACAAGGAGTGGGAGATTACTTTCCCACGCGCATGGGGCGTAATTCCATTTTCCTACACACGGGTAAGAGTGAAGATTATAAGGTTGCGTCTGTGAGCGGAAGTAAATATCTGTGGTTACCACCCTGGATAGGCGGGAGGCACGAGTCCCCGGTGTCGATCCCACCAGTGAGTGACTGAAAGAGGGGTAGGAGTTAATTCTCGCCTCCCCGGATATTTGGCCTGAACCAGATCATTCCACCCTTCGGGGTGAGTGGGTTAAAGCTAAATTATCAGGTACCGACCTAGAAACTGCCTTGGGCCACAATGTCTAGGGGTGCGTGGGAGCTGTGATGGCTTAAATACAAGTACGTATCTCACATATATATATTACTTTACTCTCACTACTCTTCCCGCTTCTTTTGTTTTATTTGTTATTGCCTCATCAGCTCAGAGATAGTCGCACCCATGGAATAAGAGAAAACAATGTTAACTTTTATGACAAATGCATTAGCGCTACTGGCGATGAAATACAATGTGTTTTCTTTAATTTCCTATATTTAAAATCTCAATTCATGTGCATTCGTCATTTTTTTATAAATTGCCTTAAAACTGTCATTTGTAATTATTCTTTTAATATATTTGATTACCTATCAACACTTTAAGTACTTAAAGTTACAGTTTTGCACTAAAATGCCCGTTGATTGCTATTAGTCCATCTCCCATCCACCTAAGTGCTCAAATTCCTGTTGTAGCCATACTACAATATATACTCTCTAGGCGGCTCTGATTGACTCCCTAAGATTTGTAGTGAATTGCAATCATTTATGATTGGTTATTTGAAATGGTTTATTGTTCATCCTGGTTCTGTGGTATTTACCTGTAATTAAAGTTGCTATAATTATTTAGTTTTATTTAGCTTAATTATTACTATGGGGAAAAAAACTAATATACAGTCCTTTTTTTTAAAAAAAAGGGGGTAATATATATATTTTTTTAAATTGATAAAGATGCATGCGGAAATGTTTATATTTTCCATGTGCATCCATTAGCAAAACAAATCAAAGTTAATGAGATTGAATCAGCTAGTAGCAGTCTTAAGCTGACCTTATATTCCAGCTCTGGTAAAGGTGGTGACAGTGATTCAATATAATTTCCGGTTTAAAGTAAATTTAATAAAGACTGGTTAAGCTATTTTGAGTGGCTGTTGTATGACTATGCAACAAATCTCGCATCTTTAAAAGTTTGTAAACAGGTGCCTACCAGTAACGTTGATAAAAAGTGGGTGAAATGCTTTTATGTACCTTTTAAAAATGAATCCTTTACTTTGCATAATCAGAGTAAAGTCCACCGTGAAAATGTTGCCAGTGCCAATGGCAAAATGTGTTTAAAAAAAACACGGACCCCCAGATGTTTTCTTATCTCACAAATTCATTTAATGTAGCATACTATGAAGCTAAGCATAAGCCATTTAAAGACTTTGTAGATCTACTGTGTTTGGCTGTAAAATTAAAGGTGAATGTTTTAACCAAGTATAGCTATGAAAAGTAGTGTAGATTCTATTCATTTCATAGCTGAAACTTTGAAGATAGACCTTATAGAAAAATTAAAGAAAAGTACATACATCAGCCTTCTGATTGATGGTTCCATGGATAGATAAGCAGTTGAGCATGCGGATATACAGTGGATTCTCGTTAATTGAGACACATCGAGCAAGGTCACTCTGGCCCGATTAAGCAGCCGCCCCATTTAAACGAAATTTTAATGGTACAAACATTTATTTAAAAATACTTTAGCTAAAGCAAAAAGCAAACAAAATGTACATGTGTCAAGGAAGGGTTACACATTACTTAAGAGTTCTTTCTTTGAAAAAAATTATTAAGTGTACCCTGATGTGTTTCTTTATGGACTGCACCTGTACAAAGTCGGCACAGGTATCTAGTGCTGATAAAGGGCTGCCTTTGTTGCCTTCCTGCATGAAGTAGCATCTCAATTCAGTGATATATTTCCTGGCATACTGGTTAGTCACTCATTTAGGTGTTTCAGTGTCATCTTTTCTAGTTCTTCTTTTGACTCTGAGTGTTTTGCTGCAATTTCTTCAATAATTGTATCCTTACAATCTTAATTTTCATCATGGCATTTAAGGTTATCATCAATGCTTAAAAAATCTTCACATTAGGATGTGTTGCAATTCTAGAGAAATTTCATTGTCTGTACATATAACTGGATCTGAATCACAATTAGTCGTGAAACCACATTTGGAAAAACAATTCTAAATTGTTTTGCTGCTTATTCCTCACCAGCTCTCGGTGGTAAATTGTACAGCTTTCAACAATGAAATATTTGCATTAACTTCTATTACTTTAGAAGATGATGTAAGCAGATTTTCCTCAATCGCTTCAAGGATGTGATTAACCAGCTTTCCATGATATGTCTTCAAATTTTTTTATAAGTCCTGTGTCCATAGGCTGTATCAGGAATGTGTTGTAGGGGTTAAAAATTCCAGTTCAATGTTTTTTAAACCATCTACATGAAGGTGGGCTGTACAGTTGTCCAATATCAAAATATTTTTTCTGTATTTACATTGCAGTGTCACGTCCCAGTTCATTAGCCATTGTGAAAAAGTATATGTGGTCATCTCACCTTCTTATTTGAATAATATGAAACTGGTAAACTACATATTATAAGCCCCTTGAAACAACAAGGTTTAGCACTTTTACCATTAGCCAAAAGTTTGAGTTGATCACTTCCTGACACGTTTGAGCAGCACAACACAGTTACATGATGCATTGCTTTCTCTGAACAGTTTATAGCTCAGGGAACCATCCGATCGATGTAGTATGATAATACATTCCTGTTTCACTGGCGTTGTAAATTTCATCTGCACTAAATTTTTTAAGCAACTCTGGCAGTTTTTCAGATTTCCATTGGTCAACGCTCGTAGCATCAGTACTGTCCTTCGTGCCGTGTCCTTTTTTTTTGTAACTAATGTTATGTCTGCACTTCCATTTAGACAACCAACCATCCGTTGCTTTTAAATTTACATGACCTAGCTTTTGGGCCAACTTTTCTGACTTGGTCTTTAGCATCGGGTCGCTCACACGCACATCTCGTTTAGTTACATTGGAAAAACATTGATTTAAAGCATCCCCAACGTCGGGATCTATGCCTTGCCTCTTTAACGTTTGAGATGTTTAATTTAAACCCACACGCAATATCCACTCTTTTCTAAGTTTTTCTTGTTGTGGTAACAGTAATGAAATTGTAGAGTTCGGCACCTTAATTATCTTCACTAGCTGACGATGACTAATGTTAGGAGGTTGACTTTTTATCTTGTCAAGAATAGCGATTTTTTCAGAGAATGTCAAATCTTTGTGGCATCTTGACAGGATCGTTAAATGTACTGAAAAAAACTAATTGAGTGCACAGTTTTTAAATTTATTTTGATCCACACAATGCACACCTATACATGACGCATAACTTAGTGTTCTAGTAAACAATTGTATACCACAAGCATAATGTCAAACATAATATGATTACCACGACTCAGAACAAACAACACAGCCACGCTACAGCACTATTTCAACTCTACTGACTCACCTGCTGCTTACACAATTTCCATGTTACCAGCACGATATCAACATGACCTTCACTGCCACCTGACAGAACAAACACAATACACAACACGTCTTCACAGTAACAAACTCGGCTGAAGCACACAGAATATCTATGCTACAAGCTTATGAGCCTACATTACCTTCACTGCCCCAAATAAGTGGAATAAACTCAAGGTAAATACTTTTTCTGTTTCTCTTCTTAGAGTTTTGTCCCAAATAAATTGCTGCTCCAATTAACCGGAATCCACTGTATATGTTCGATATGGGGATGCAAATGATAAATCATATCAAAGCGGGCATATTAGGAGAAATAATAATAATATTTAACACCGCGTCTTACTACCCGCTTGGGTTATACGCTTTAAGTACTAACTACTCTAATGGATTAGGAATTGGAAGGTTAAATTATAGGAAGTGAACCCGCATTTGCGTGGAGGGAGGGTGGAAAACCATTTAGGAAAAACCACCTCAGTTCATCCGACCGAGAATTAGGAGAAATAGAGCTACCAAATTCTACTCACACAAGTTAGTTCACAGCCATAACTGATTATTTAGATAGAATTATAGGCCTAAATTAATACAGAAACAAGTGTTACAGTTTAGGCTTGGGTACTGATGCTGCTGCAAATATGGTTGGGCACAAATCAGGATTGTCTGTGCAAATTAAAACTGTTTGTCATAAATTGATAAACATTCACTGCCTTGTACACTTTTTGTAATTAGCTGTGTTGGATGCGTGTGGTGAAGTTGAATACATTAAAACATTTGATTCAGTGGTTAGGAATATTTTTCAGTTCTGCCATGTCTCTGCTAAAAAACTTCAACCATTAGAGAAACAGCAGAAGTTCTAGGAGAAGAAATTCTTAAACACTATTAGGTGGTTAACCAGCACAGAGTGTGCTATAAGAGCTCTCTTGCAATCATGAAAAGGTGGTGTAACCCATCTGGAACAGGTGGCCCCTGGAAAAGACACTGATGGTGCTACAGCTAAGGGTGTACTGAAAAGTCTGAAGCAATTTATATTTGTTAATCTTCTCTACGTCCTTTTGAATTTCTACAGGAAATTGAATTCTTTAAGTGTGGCATTGTAAAATAGGGAAATTCTAATTTAATCTCTGAAAATAAAAATTGAGCATTGCATCTCAGTTTTGGTAGACCTGAGATCTAGTGTTGGACCAAGCGAACAAGAGTTCTTGGATCAGGTTTCCATTTCAGGGTAAAGTCAGGTATGTGCAGATGACTAACATTCAAAATGGGGAGCAAGAGTTTCAGACTGTAAGAGGAAACTTAATTAACTATGCAAACATATATATCACAGAAAGATTTCAATCTATATCAACAGAGATGATTTAGTCTCTGCATGTTTTAAACACCCTGGGTTGGCCTCCCAAAGATAAAATGTTTCAATTTTGGATAGAAGGAATAAAGAAGCTCTTCATGTTATTGAAACCAAACCTGTTTAGTAATAAAATGGATCTTCTGTTAGCAGAGTGGCCAGAAGACAAACTTTTGTTTTCTTTAATGACTTTTAATCAGATGATGGAGAAGATTCATAACGAAAAGTGGTCTGCAAGATCCCCCAATTTGCTCCAGATTCTCACATTTTGTGCTGTTCTCTCAGTGAGCACAGCTTCATATGAAAGGGGCTTCAGCTTCCATAAACAGGCTCAAGTTTGAGACACTGGATGATTTTCTCATAGTTTCTGTAAATGGACCCTCCGTGTCGGTGTTTGACCCAACAGCTGCGATTGACAAGTGCTACTTCAGTGCAGAAAGGCAGCACTACACAAAAACAATGGGGCTAAAGTACATACTTTTTTAAAAATTGATAATATTTTTCATAATCACAAATGTAAAATAGTGACGACCAAAGATTTTAGTCTGGTTAGTGTATTTTGACTTGAAATTTCATGCCCTGATATAATCGAGATTTAAAGTAATTAACAGTCAGACCATTTTATCAGTCATGTTGGTTGAAATATCTTCCCTTTCGGGGCTTCAACCCGGCCAAGAATTCACTCACACCAGGTTTTATAATGCTAAACAATCATAATTTATTTGTTCAGCTAGTGCTAGTGTCCTTGTAAAGGTGCTCATAAAGTAAATGCAGAGTCTACCTGCCAATTAACATATTTAACATCCACATTAACTTCAAAATATTATGCCATATTATTTTATAGGCCATGCGTCAGGTATTAAAAACCACAAGGAATATAAACAAAATAATTTTCTCAATTATGAACAGAGGTGTACTCTATATTAAATTCACAGATCGTGCACATTTAACTATATGCTGTCTAATTATGGGGGTCCAATCATAAGAACCGAAGCCACCTATGAGGATTTTAAAATTCAATAATCTGGCCTATTTCTAGATTTAGGTGCAAACGATGAATAAGTTTAAAAGTTATATATATGTATATGTGTGTGTTGTTGCTTTCTCCCCCGCCGGCGACTGAGTCCCGAGAACCTTTCGGCTGTTGTCCAACCCTGAATATCCATCTTGACAGAAGCGCCAAGCTAGGTCATCAGAGAAAGGGCTGATTATGCTTTGTGAGTTACAGGCAGCAGTCGCTAGCCCTTATCCTCATGATGTGAGAGTGAAACAATGAATGGGTGAAACCGTTGAATGATGCTGCAATAAATACAATATTATAAATTAGTACCCTGTGAGTGAAATAATAGTGATTATGAATGATGTCGATGTGGCTTAGTGGTTTGGAAGGGTTTTTTTTTCTTTCCTGGGATGAGGTAGGTTGGTATATTGGGAATGATCGCTTGTGGGTGATGGCGTAACACGAGTCCGGGGGTGGGTTGGTAGGATTAACTTCCGGAATATGGTCTGGCGTGGATGGTTACATTTCCATTCTCCAGCGGGGGCCGACAATGGCGCCAGTATTATCCTCTGACTCGTAAAAAACCTAGTCAGTTATACCAGTGGCGTCCGGCCGTGACTAAGGTAGTAATGGCATGAAATGTGCGATTGTGCGTGAAGGTTTTGTTTTTGTTTTTGTTTTTTTGTTCGTCACTATGCCAGGCTAGGCCTTTTGTGTTTCCTGTGTTCGTCTGGGCCGTAGCGTCCTAGTGATCTTATGATTGTGTTTGTGTGTGAGTCGCTTTGCTAGTAGAACCTCTTGTTCCTATCTTTGTATATTTCTTGTAGTTGCCTGCTCTTCGTCATGGTGTGTAGGTTGACTGATCTGGTGTAACAGTTAGTCCCGGTGATCGTTCTAAGGATTTTGTTCTGAGTGGCCTGCAATTTCTTAAGTAGGTGTCCTGATGCGTAGCTCCAGGCTACGCAGTTGTATAGTATGATCGGTTGAGTGACTGCTCTGTAAATAATCAATTTTGTGTGTTCTGTTAACTTGTTTCCTTTTAATAGTGGATAAAGCTGTACGAATCGGCCTATCACTATTTTGTTTGTTTGTTCTATGTGTTTTCTCCACGTTAATCTCTTATCTATTGTTGTGCCTAAATACTTGACGCATGTCTGTATGGGTATTTCTGTGTTAAATAAGATGAATGGAGCTGGTGGATTTTGTAGTCTTTTAAATATTATTAGTGCTGCTGATTTGTCTGGTTTTACTTTTATTCTCCATTTAGGGAACCATTCCTGTAGTGTTACTAGATATCTTTGAATTCCTAAACTTGCAAAATGTATGATTATGTTTTGTGCGTAGACCATGGTATCGTCTGCAAACTGTCTTAACTCTGACTCTCGGGTCTGTCGATATATCTGATACGTAGATGTTGTAGAGGTGTGGTGATAGCGTGAAACCTTGGGGGACTCCAGCCTTTATTGGATGTGTCGGGGACATTTTACCCTCCATTGTTACCTATGAATGTTCTAAGACTAAGGTAGCTGGCGATCGTGTGTACGAACCAAGAAGGGAAGCCAAGTATTATTAATTTGTAAAGTAGGCCAATGTGCCATACTTTGTCAAAAGCCTTCTCTATATCTAGGAATATAGCGATCAGATATTGTTTTTCCTCGAAAGCCAGAGTGGCATCTTCTATGTGTTTTCTCCACGTTAATCTCTTATCTATTGTTGTGCCTAAATACTTGACGCATGTCTGTATGGGTATTTCTGTGTTAAATAAGATGAATGGAGCTGGTGGATTTTGTAGTCTTTTAAATATTATTAGTGCTGCTGATTTGTCTGGTTTTACTTTTATTCTCCATTTAGGGAACCATTCCTGTAGTGTTACTAGATATCTTTGAATTCCTAAACTTGCAAAATGTATGATTATGTTTTGTGCGTAGACCATGGTATCGTCTGCAAACTGTCTTAACTCTGACTCTCGGGTCTGTCGATATATCTGATACGTAGATGTTGTAGAGGTGTGGTGATAGCGTGAAACCTTGGGGGACTCCAGCCTTTATTGGATGTGTCGGGGACATTTTACCCTCCATTGTTACCTATGAATGTTCTAAGACTAAGGTAGCTGGCGATCGTGTGTACGAACCAAGAAGGGAAGCCAAGTATTATTAATTTGTAAAGTAGGCCAATGTGCCATACTTTGTCAAAAGCCTTCTCTATATCTAGGAATATAGCGATCAGATATTGTTTTTCCTCGAAAGCCAGAGTGGCATCTTCTATTAGATTAACTAGTGGGTGGGCGGTGGAGTAATTATTTGTGAAGATGAATTGAAGTTCTGGGATAATTTTTAAACTACTGGTGATTTGTTTAAGTCTTCTAAGGATATTTTTTTCAAATAGTTTGCTAAGCGTAGGGAGGAGACTGATAGGCCATCTGTTTTGGGGAAACGTCGGGTCTTTACCGGGTTTGGGTATCGTTATCACTTTCGCCAGTTTCCAGTCGTCCGGGAAATGACAGAGGTAGAGTAGTGTGTTTAGTATTGTCAACAGTATCTGTACTGCCCTTGGTGGTAAGTGTTGTACTACCTCGTTTGTGATGTTGTCGTGTCCTGGAGCTTTTTTCCTGGGAAGTTCCTGTATAGTCGATGTAAGTTCTTCCAGTGTGATGTCGTCTGCCTGCGTGTCGTTTGGTTTGAACAAATATTCACTCACTGATGCGGTGGCTTCCTTGGCGAAGTTTGATTTTTGTGGTTTTTGGTTGGGTGTGAACTGCTTTTCTAGTGTGGTGGCTATGGCCTCCGCTTTCTCCGAGCTTCTGTAGGCCACGCCATTTTCCCCGCGTATGGCTGGTACTGTCATGATTCTTTTATCGCCCCTTAAATGTTTAGTAATTTTCCATGTTTTGCTAGTGTTGGTGGCCGCCTCTATGACATAAGTGTTCCATTTGTCTAACCTGATGTTTTTGACTGTTCTTCTAACCCGTGATTTTAATCTATTGTAGGCTGCTCTGTGTTGGGGGGTTCTGAAAGTCTGCCCGTCCCTCCTGGATTCTCTTTTTTCAGCTATGAGGAAATCTAGCTGTGGGTTATTCTTCCGGAGGTCGTGTGAGATTGGCTCCCTGGCTGTGCTCTGTTTGTAGGCTTGTTGTACGGTCGACGTGAACAAGTGAAGCGTTACTTCATCTTCTTCAGTGTCCTGAATGTGGTATACCTCCGGAAGTGTGTCTTCCACTGTTGTTTTGAAAGTGTCCCAATTACTTGTTATTTGGTTGTTTGTGAGCCCTTTTATCTCAATATCTGTGGTAATCATTATCTCGCAGAATATTGGGTTGTGGTCTGAATATAACTTATGCAATACCGTAAGGTCTTCTGGTGTGATACCTATATCTGTTAGAACTACATCTATTATGTCTGGTTGCTGTAGGTAGTTTGAAGGGTAAAATGTTGGTTCGTTTGGTGCGATCACTAGGTAGTCGTTGTTGTCAGCGTGCTGTGTGTTGTGTTAGTGCACGGCCGTTCGCAGTCGTCGTTCTACTGTTCCAGTTAGTGTGTTTACAGTTCAGGTCTTCTGCAAGTACTGTTTTTTCTGTCTGCGTAAGTTCGTCTAAGTGTGTCTGTAACGTCGCCTGCGGTGGTTTGTATATCGCCGTGAATAGAATACTCCCCCTTTTGGTGTTAACCTTAACTGCTGTAGCCTCTAGTGTTATCAAGTCTTTCAAATGGTGTTGATAATGTGAGAGGTTTCTTTTAATTAAGATAGGTGCCCCCCTCCGGTTTTATTTACTCTATTTGACCTGTAAATTTCTAAGCCGTAAAAATAGATATTATTTGTTGGATTTAGGTGAGTTTCATTGATAAGAGCTATGTCTATTGCAAAAGTGTTGAGTAGATCTTCTAATTCTTTTGCTTGCTGGAGTATTCCATTCGCGTTCCACACAAAAACGCGCAGTGTGTCATTTGTCAATGTCATCCTTTTGTCCTTCATTCCGTGGTAAAATATTCAGTCAAACCTTCTATGACTATCATTAATTTGTCTGAAGTATATTTTGCCTGTCTTAGCTGTGTAAGGTATGGTTTGAAATGGTTGATTAATTTAATTATGTTCAGTTCTTTGAAAAAATTTAATAACTCCTTAATGTCGGAGTCTGTAGAGGTTTGTTCTTGAGTGGCTTGTTGTGGGGCCCTTGTTGACTGTCTCAAAACATGGCTGTATTGCCAGCTTGTGGACGCGGGCTCAGATTGGCGCGTTTCTACCATTGTCTTGGGTCTTTGGGGAAGTGTCGGGAAGTCCCTACCTGTAGTTCGTGGGGCTGGGGGGATCACTCTCTGCTGTGTAAGGGCTTCCTGCACATTGGTATTGTTTCCCAGTTCCTTGGCGTACGTTGTAATTTTCATGTAGTGTTGTGATCCCCTAGTCACTATTGGTGGTAATCGTAGTTTGGGTGTCTTTATTGGTGCATCAGTTTTAGTGGATTGCGTGTCGTCAGTCATACTGACTTCATTTTCATTTTCGACCCTTTTCAGGGAGTCCAACTGGTTTGAGGTTGGGATGGATTTTTTTGAGTTTGTTTTTGTTCGGCTTTAAATTTTCTTTTCCTGGTGAGTTTGGAGGCCAGTGTAAATGTCTCTTGTCCGTCTTTGTCCGATTACATTTCGGTGTCGTCACTAGTCGATAGTTCCATGTGTGCTGATGTCATTTTTGCTCTGAGGGATTTTGAGGTCTGTGCTGCGGCGGCCATTTCGCGCAGCCCTGAAAAGGGCAGGCTAGTGGCCAGTGTGGAAGGGCTAGAATGCACCCCTCTGTGCAGCGCGGGTGGGATTTGAGTGTTGTGTGGTCTCCCAGAGGACGGACTCCGACTGCGAGGTATTGCTTCGCAGCCGGTTACGCTTTACGGCCTACCGTAGCTTGTTGACACCGTTAGGTATTCCCGCTACTAGCCACCGAAACGTCCGTCCCGAGTTTAGTTTAAGGAGTATGTGAATAGATTGCCCGGAGGGTGTGAGATTTCTGTCGGACAATTTGCTAAAGCTCTAGGTTAACTCCTGGAGCGCATAAGGGAGGCAGGACGAGACCTTGACCTCCCATCAGTCCCGAGAGCCTGTCCACCCCAGCTTTTATACTTTAGCACGTGAGCGGTTTTTAGCTAGGGCGGAAGGTCCCCGGGGAACAGTCACGGGTGGAAGAGGGAGCTAGCGGCATTGCCTTTATTTAACATTTAAATGTACAGAAAAATACAAAGGATCAACAGGAATGTTACCTAAAAATATGCCACTGCCCAGTGCCTCCTGGTGGAGCTCTCGAAGGATGGCTCGGGAGGGTGCGTCCGCTGGATTCAGGTTGGATTCAATACAGAACACGTCCCATGTTGTATTTAGGAGCAGGTTCATTACATACATTTGTAGAGTTCTTGGGATAATCCTGTTGAATATTAGGCTCTTACTGGAGAGTAAGGCGTAGCATTTTGTCGCATTATCCGTTCCTAGTCTGATGTGGGCGGGGTGGGGGGGCTTTCTTTATGCTCCCAGTGGAGGGCTATCAAGCCGGCAATTACTTCGGCTTCATTGATCTCCGTGGCATTCTGGAAACTTTGCACAATCGCGGCTGGGATCTTGGGGCTGTATGTAGCCATTGTCCAAGGGGTCGCATCAGAGAAGATCGTCGTCGGGGTGATATTATCGCGTGGCCGTTTCCAGGAGCAGGTCGTCCACCTGGGAATAGATAGCAGCTTCTGGGCAATGGCAGGACACCTACGGTGGATATGGGCTGTTACGTAAGCTGGACACGAGGTTGAATCCTACCCAGCTCACGTAACCGGTGATCCTAAGGACGTCCTTGTCCGACCATCTTTTGAGATGGCGGAGAAGTGTCCAGGCTCATTCGTGTGCTGTGGGTGTTAGGGAGGGACGTGGGTGAGTATTCTTAATGTGAAATCCCAAGTAGATTAGGTTCTTCTCTGGTTTGGTTGAAGACTTCTCTGGATTCGGTGTCAGGCCAAGCGTCGTTAGCAACTCGGGTACGTGTTCAAGTTCCCCGAGATCCGGGAAAAAGAACAGAAAATCGTCCAGGTAAATAATTGTCTTTGTTGACTGCAATACTTCCTCGATTGGCCGTGCTGCTTCTGTTGTGACCCTTTGAAATATCGCTGGATATAGGGCGTGGCCCATAGGTAAACGTGTGGTCCGGTATTTTTGGCCTTTGTTATATACTCCAAGGTCTTGTCCACTACGGGTGTTGATTGGGACTTGGTAAAAGTCCGATTTTAAGTCCAGCTTCTATAAGAAGCATCCCTCGGGTATCCTAGTGAGGGCTCGCCCAGCGCTGAGTAGAGAGAAGTTCGGTGTGTGTGTGTTTGCGCGCGCGTGTGTGGGCCGTCCATGGAGAGATGTCCTGGATAACACGTATCTTCCGATTCGCCTTAGGAATTAAAAACAGGGGGAAGGCGTTTCGGACTGCTTCGTCTTCAATTAGTAGTCCTGTCCTATTCCAGTCTTCGATTAAGGTGTCCATATTGGGGTTTACTTTAGTGTGTATAAAGGTGAATGGAGCATCGGCTGGTTTTGGTATGTCCGCGCCGTCTCTTAGGTACTCGAATCGACTCTTGTTATTCCACATCAGCGGTCGAATGAGTTTGACTATAGGGCTAGTGTAGGTACAATCTTCAAGCCGGACGAAGTCTGCTCCTTCTTCCATTAACATGTCCTGCAGTCCTGTGTCAATGTTGGGGAAGGGTGAAATGCCGTCTGGTTCCCCTATTGATATTTCGTAATCGTTTAATTTGTCTGATGGCGTGAAGTCCCTTGTAACTCTCGGTCGTGTCCGTGGCTTAGGCTGGGCCGGCAGTGATAAGGGTTCTTATTAGTCCTCAACTTAAATGCCTAGGGTGGCAACCAATTCCTCGAGAGTGTTATATTCTTCGACCGTTGCGATGTTATTTTCAGATTCTTGACACTATTCCTGCAACGCATCGATTTCTGGGAGCGGGAATCCCCAAGTGTCTGTGACTTGTTCTTCAAGGTTGCCATCAGCAGAGTGATCGTCGATGCGTGATGCGTTTTCATCCCAGATGCCCAACTCTTTCTGTGAGATGGATATGAGCTCCGCGGTGTCTAGGAATCCGAATCCTCTGCCGTGATTTCTTCTGGCAGAACTTCTTCGATCCATTGGAAATCCTCGTGTATGTATGTATGTATGTATGTGTGTATATATATATATATATATATTTACACACCCACACACACACCAGGAGTTCCAATGGATATATATATAATTAGCAAACTGGTTAAGAATTATGCACATAACGCCAGTGTTCCTGCTCCAGGCGAACGTGCACCCGTTACTACCAAACACATATTTCTGACCCACATGGCTGATAAGTTCATTAAACAAGATTTTTTTTATTAATAAGATGCACGAGTATTAAAAAGAGATACACCTATCCGTGAAAATGGTTTCTTTGAGACTCGATAACTCACCAATATAAAATATAAAAATTAATAACAAATAAAAAAATTCCAAGCTACAAAACTGCACTTTGAAAATAGCTTTAACATTTCAGAATAACATCTTGATGGCAGTCTAAATCTTCCTTCGCACATCCATGGCGAACAAAAAGTCAAAACGAATAAAAAGGATGCGTCCTGCCTTCAGCTCGTATTAATTGGAGTTCGAATGCCCGTCAGCATTTTATTTTTCCGAATTCTTGACACATCCTCCTTTCCTCTTTTTTTCTGCCTCGCCATCTTGCCACTCCATTTATCTTGTCAACCCTTTCAGTTCCCTAGTTCAGAACGCCAAGTGGGCCGTGCTTGTCGTCATCTGGAGCTGCTTCCAAACAACTTTTTTCCCGTCGATAAATTGTATTGGTCATTTACAATTATTCGAGGGTTTATCCACTAGCCAAGCTGAAAAATGATTAAATAAATTTCTTCCCATGGTGTTCAAACATCCAAGCTCTTTGTTGGTAGACGATTTCGGAGGTAATTTGCAGCATTAACTGCCTCAGTCCAAAAGGAATCCGGCAAATTTGCTTCCATCAGAAGGCACCTAGGGTTGTCAAGAAGAGAGTGATTTTTTCTTTCCGCTGTGCCCTTTTGCTCCGGGTTGTATGGGGTAGTCAACCTCCTAGTGCCCTTGCCTTTTCAAGTATTCGTCAAACTTCTTGTTAGTGTATTCTCCATCGTTGTCGGGCTGCAAGCACTTGTAGTTTTATCCTTTTTTTCCCAACAAAGGCTGTGTACTCAATAGTAGCTTTGAGTACTTCAGCCTTTGACCTTAAGAATAGCATATCGCACCATCTGGTGCTGTCGTCGAAAATTTTTACAAATTACTTCGCTCCTTCCATGTCCTCAGGGGTCAGTATACATCTGAGTGTATCACATCCAAGACGGCTGAGTGACGGTTAAATTTCCCCCCATATACAAATGTCATAGTTTAACTTTCTTGCTGAATCCGCCGCACAACTCCCTTCACGACACCCTTACAAACGGCGTCCGCGATGTCCTTCGCATTGGTGTGGCCCAGGCGTCTGTGTAACAAATCGAACTGAACTTTGTTTTAATTCGGGTGTCAAATCGTCGACTCTGACAGCACTTAGTACAGTATTCCCGTTCGAGTCTTGTATAATGGCACCGTCTTTTTGAAACCAAACATCGAATCCACGATCCGTTATCTTATTGACCGACAACAGGTTCGTTCTCAAGTCCGGTACATACATTTCCTGGCCTAGCGTCACGTTCCTTTTGTAACCGAATACATTCGATACAAACTGTGCTTTGCCTTCGCCTGCCTTGTCAGCTGTCGCGCTGTCCGCGAGATTTAGCGCACTGTACCCGGTGTAATGCATTTCGCGAAAAAGTTTTGTCTCATTGCACAAGTGCGTTGTCGCGCCGCTGTCCAGATCCCACTTCCAGTTTATATCGTTCGACTTGCATGCCGAAACATTTAAACACGTTATCCGCATATTTCGCACTTTCCTTTTTGTCCTTGCTTTGACACTCTCGTTCGCCTTTTGCTAAACATCGAATTACGTGCGCGTCTCTCTGTTTTTCGCAGTCAATTTTGCTCACTTCTGGTTCGTTTTTCCGATTGCGCCAGCCGCAATTTTTCTTTGTAAGCATGGCACCCGATGACGAGTATCACTTTCTATAATGATTTTAATGTGAGGCGCAGCTGGCATCAGCAATTCGTCACGCGATTCAATAGCGCACCGAAAGTTCTCAAAACTAGCGGGTAAGCTGTAGAGTAATAAAATCGTCAACAAGTCCGGGTTTATCGCGACTTCCATGTTCAATATGTCTATGAAGTCCGAAAAACTTTTAAGATGCGTGCGCACATCACTAATGTCCGCCATTTTTTGTACTACAAGGTCGTACCTTCTACCCTTTCAGAGCCTTCAGCAGGGTATGTTCCATAAGTTGTCTGTACTCATATGCGTGTAGTACAAAAGGTCTTCTCTCTTCACAATTAATTTAATTTCTGTATTGTTCTTTGTATTATTCAATATGTACAGTAAGCTACATATAGTATTAACTCATTAGTTATAATTATCCTACATACAATAGTGTATATTGCAGTAATTAGAGTGTTGTAGTTAGTATTAAAAGTATAAAGGTTCAAATAGATTAAAATGTGCTCAAGAAGTATGATTTAGAAATAATAAAAAATAAATTCCAAATAAGAACCCCCAGAAGTTATCTGTTATCAAGAAATTACACTGTATTTATCAGTAAAAGAATACACCTTGTTTTTATTTTTACTTTTTCTAATGAAACTTATTGAGAAAAATTGTTACTTAATTAACAACATTCTAGTTTCAGTATTAATTTCTGCACGCATTATATTCATAAGCCTGGTCAATTAAACTTGCCAGACAACAGAATGAAAATAAAACAAAAATATTAGTCACATAATCCAGTTCAAAGTTATACTGTGGCGATCAAGGGGATCTGCAATGCTTGCAGCTCCAATCCAATCCTATGTTAGTGCTTGGGCACTTTCCCTGCTCCCACACTCCACCAGCACACAAGGAGTTCAGATAAAGATGCAGCGCCTGACACCTAGCCTCATGAAAACCTTTTATCACACACATCGGTTACTGTCTGTCAAAATTCCAAAATCTTAAAAATGTTGGAAATATTATATTCGAAGTTGTATTATTAACAGTATAAATGGGGAATGCCAGGCCTCCACCGTGGTTCGGATTCCACGTTAAACTGTAGGTCCTTCATTTCATCTTACAATCACCCTACTATTACACATTAGCGTAAGTGCGTATAACCCGAACGGGTAGTAAGACGCGGTGCTAATAATAATAATAACAGTATCAAAATAAAATAGAATGTCCATAGAATTATGGGGGTTTTACAGCTCTTGTGGGTGAGCTGCCACTGTTAGGTGACTATTTCTGAAAGGTTTTAATCCTTACACATTGTTAATGATCTTTGTAACAACATATATAAATTTTGTGACAATTGGTAATTTTCACATTTATATGATCATATATCCTCATCCCAGATAAAAATCCTGTTCAGATGGTGATTTAAATGATACCATATACAATAAACAGAAATTTACCAAACATTTAACTCAAAAATATACTCATCAGGTAGTTGTCATAAAATTAAGGAGGAAATTTTGATAGACAATTTGGTATACTTTTTAGATAAGTAGTCTATTATAGAAACATTGTGTTTATCATAGTTTATCAACTTAGTCATTACATGGTCATTAAATTCCACCATTATATGGGGCAGAAGACTAGACAATACCAAATGGAAGCAATGTCAACTAAAGGAATGTAAATAAAGGCAGTCCTATATTGTTGTTTACTATTTTAATGAAACTTTGGCGAACATAATTACACAGTAGATAAGCCTGTGTTGGCAAGGCTAGGCTACTATGTGATGTGATAATATCTGAAAGTTTGTAGTGAATGTTGACAAAGGGGCACCAAGGCATTGAAACTATGCGGGACAAAGATGAGAAAGATATTCATGCCCAGACTTTTGGGGAACTAAATCAAATGTTGCAACAGTGACAGATTGATTAGTTAAGGACACAGATTGGCATAGAAGATCTGCAATGTGAGGAAAGTCCATCACTGATATAGTTTGAGCTCAACCATTCATCTTAAAGGAAGTAGGTATTTCAAGACCCACTTGACTAGCGCTTCAAAATATTGGGTATTATATGCAATACACCCACTTCACACCTTGGTCAAGGCGGAAGCAACAATGTTGGATTATCAGATAATGTGTCTGATCTGTAAACGGAGATTCATATAGTCGTAACACAGAATATGCTTGAAGCAATGTGGAGTGCAGATAAAATAGAATGGGTTTGGGCATTAGATCATGAACTACGCTACACTGATTGTAGCACTTAATAAAATTAATGACAGTGGCACTCCTGAACACCTCAGCCGTCCTTTTTCTGACTAGGTCAATTAGGGTGTCCAATGACATGGAAATGTCAGGGAATTTGCTTGATCAAGTGTAAGTCTGGGAATTTTTTCAAATTTCTGGAATGTTTGCATATTAGCTAGAAAAAAATAAGTAACTTCTATTTATAGAAGTCAAAATTGTAGCAATTATTGCTCCAAGTAAACAGAATGGGGCCAGTCAAGCATAAACAATAACTTACCCAATATCACCGACCTGGATAAACACCTCGAACAACAACAAACATCCGACTACAGTAGACACACGCGGGCAACTGACAACACTGAGCCTAGTGCCGCATCTCGCCGCTAGAGACCACCAGCACCACTACCACGAAGAAAATAAAAAGACGAGACGGAGATAGAGACTCCCAGACTTTTCCAGATTAAATTAGAATGTTCCTCTGCCATGCGCGCTCCCTTCCTTTTGTGCCTCTCCTGTTCGACGAGTG
>CABFVX010002940.1:61314-98924 GCA_902151425.1 Timema shepardi | reverse complement strand
CCTACCATTACACATTAGCATAAGTGCGTATAACCCGAACGGGTAGTAAGACGCGGTGCTAATAATAATAATAATAATAATAGTTAATGGTCACGCGCATGAAACGCTACATAAGACCCAATAACCTACAAGTTACAAGTAGGTTCAAAAGAGAGTCTGCAACCAGCTCACTAGAACCAACACTTCACTCACTAGGGCTCAAGTGAAAAGCTATATATGACCCAACATCCCTCTGATTTTGGTTTGAAGCACTGTTTAGAAAATTGAAACATATTTCTTGGCGACCAAAAATAATAACATTTTACTATATATAATTTGTAATATTTTATTGGTATTGATTATATTTATCAAAAGTGACAGCTGCATAAAACATGACTTGATTTATGAATATATAAAGATTGTTTTATTTACTCTAGTAACTGCAAGCTATTGTTCTTCCTACCAAAATCAGGGTTAGCTTTAGATCTTGTGAACTGGCTCACATGCTCTTGTCTAAAAAAAACGTCTTAACACCAAATGAACAACACAGTATTTGGTAGTGTCATCAATCTTATAAAAGTAAAAGTTTTACACCACATTTGTATACCTGTGGTTTGACAAATACTCAATCATTTAAAACTTAAACCTACCAACTACATTTTAATTTTATATCAAAAAGTATTTTTTTTAGAGTTGTTCAACTATCAGCATTTTATTGCAGCTCTCATTCAGAAAAAAAGACACATTTTATTATTAAAAAAACACGTATTGGATGGAAATACCAGTTTAAATAATAAAATATTTCCATCAAACATCCTCCATGTAGTCTTAAAATGAAATAACTCAATTTATAGCATCAAAGAATATAAAATAAATGATTGGGTTACATAAATAAAAATTTGCATATTATGTCTACTTGTAAAGTCACAATATAGAGATATATAAAAAAGTTTTAAAATGAAATAAAATCAAAGATTGTTTTTTTTAAATACTCCCTAAACTAACATTTTTAAAAATAAATACATTTTAACAGATGTTGACTTATCTTGGTACATTCATTTTCCCCTTGGAAGATAGATGTTGGATACCTACTAACCTCAATTATTCTTCAATAAAAATAATGTAATTGGAAAATGACACCAGGGCATGATAATCAAATGTGGAATTATTGACTAATCACATTAATGCTCCACCATCAAGTTATTGAGGATTCATCCAGTGCATTCATACTTTAAGGCAGAGTCTGTGATGGACGTGTGACTATATTGGCCCCTAGAGCTATCATTGAATCACAGACTCGTCCCTAAAATATTAGTGAATATTGTTACAGGGCATGAACAAATCCTGGATAGTTTATAAGAGCATTGGTGCGCTAAGCCAAACATTTCAGGAGCAATTCTTCAACAATATTGAATTTATTTGGGGTATATTATATTCAGTGACAGTTGTATATGTAACCAAAGTTAATTTACATCTGTGTAATCTCAAGTAACCTTATATACAAACCAACGTTTGACTTGGATCAACTTGAATACACCAACTTGATTTTACTCAATTGAATAATAAATAAAGAGTTATTACATTTTGTCTATAACTTCTATGGTGTAGACATTTGTTGTTGAGTTTACTAAGTATCAACAAATTTTATTGTTGAGTTTACTTAGTATCAACAAATTGTGTTGTTGAGTCTACCAAATAGCAACAAATTTTGTTGTTTATTCTACTAAGTATCAACAAATTTTGTTGTCAAAGAAAATACATCTTTTGCCTAAACTGTTGAATAGTGATAGTTAAACAACTTTAGAATAATAAAAATTATTCATACTTTGCATTTGTCACACTATTTATTTTAAAAATAAAACAAATCTTACAGTAATATAAGGATTAAAAAAATACAAGCTGGCATGAGATTAAAAGGTGATTTTTAGACGTAACACACTTGGTCCATAGTAAATGCCTCCTCAATATAGTTGGTTCGTTTTGATCAGCAGTGCGAGTGTAAATTTGTTGTAAAGAGGATAAGTGAGGATTTCCTCATAAAGCTAAAGAGTGATGCCGACCTTGTGTTGTTACCGGTATGCACTTCACCCTATGGCTGATTGCTCCCTCCTCTATATAACCCCTCCCCCATGTTCCCCTTCATGAGCGCACAATCAGTGCAAGCGGTCCACTTAGTGGTGACTCCATTGCATATCACAGTCATGCAACTTATTTTACTCACTTATAGTAGCACTAAATAAACTAGGCAATTCACCATATGCTTCTTTCTCCACTCTACAACAAGTTTTCTTCAATTGGGAAACAGCACACATTTTTTAAATAGCGTTAATTCAGCAATTGTGTGTTTATGAAATAATAATTGATACAGTAAGAGTATCCATAATTTTTGAAGGGGGCAATGTAGAATTTGATCTTACACTCTTCAATATCTAAACTTGTAAGGTTAGAAAGAGTAAAATACATTTAAGAAGGTGATATTCAACCAATAAGTACATAATTATAAATGTCTATGAATGAGATGTTAAAATGGAATTCTTATAAAGGTTTTTTTAATGTGTTTTGCTAGCTATTCATGATATAATGTACCTACTCTAATGGGTAGGAAGAATAAGTGTACCAGCATTCACGTAGAGGATTAATGGGAAAACATTTAGGAAATAGCGCCTTAGTACACCCGGCTGGTATTCAAAACTCATCCTTGTTCAACAAGATTAACCAACACTGAAACCGTTGACCACACTAATCTTGGGGTAAAGTGCTCGCTTCAAGACCCGATGTTAGTGGGTTCAAACCCAACCTAGGTCAACGGTTTTTTCTTGAGGGATAAAAATTCGTAGCACAGCTTCCTTCGGAAAGGAAGTAAAGCCGTCAGTCCCATGTCAATTGTGGCATGTAGAAGAACCCTGGAAGGTATGAGAAAATACCTTTCCTGGTAAAATTGGTAGAGCCTTTTACTCTTGCTCATAGAAATTCTCATGTGCTGAAAGAATCAGTCGGTTCAGAAAGTGCATGTTAAACACCCCAAATAAATAAATAGTTACATATAAATAGACACAGTTCAATTTTCATCAAAAGAGCCTTTTAAAAAATAAATTTTTTGCAGCAAACATTAATATTTTTTATTATATTATTAGTGTTATTTAAGAGGCATTGATTACGTATTTAACCAAATGGGATAGTCGCAGATAATATGATAAGCTAATGTATCAATACATTAATACATTTGTAATGTCTGCATGATTTGTTTATTTCGGCAGGTGATTCAATATTCTTGCCATATAGCACATTGAACTGTTTTTATTAGAGCGAGGTCTTCCTTTCCTCAATCCATGCCCTTTTTCCCATTTAGAGCAGCTGCACCAGTCTGCCAATGCATAAGTTATTGGCAACTAATTATGGTAAAACTATTAATAATCATTAATCACATTTATACTAATAGTTCATAGCAAGAAAGATTAATGCTAATTTATCATAAATATAGAAGAAAAAAAACTATTTAAATATATTTTTAATGTTTCTAAATTAAATAGTGGTTTATAACAGAAAAGTTATAGCTTGGTCTTCAATTATATAATCATACATTTAAACAGGGCCACCCTTAGCAGATGTGGGGCATTAGACAAACTTAGATTGAGAGGCTCCCGGTTATTCGTCTCACCCCCCCAAAACCTCAAAAGAAAGCTTAAAAATTTAATTGTGTTTGATGTTATTGCAGTAGTTTGCACCTATATACCAATTTTCTGTATCAGGAAAGGTTCAAAAAGGTAGATACATTGTAAAAACTATGTTTTATAAATAATAAGGGCTAGTTTCTCCCAAGCCCCTTGGTAGATTTTCTTCCCCAATTAGCCTGATCTGTATAAAGGTATAAAAGTTCACAGTTCAAAAGTTATCGTGAGACATATCCACCACAGACAGACGCAAAGTGATGGAGTAAAACTAAAAAAACTTGCTTCACTAATTCAATAAATAAAACCACATGACTATTTTTATTTGCTTTTACACTCTGACAATATTTGCTAGTTCACCTATACAGAGAGCCAACTTATTAAGAACGCACAATCAAAAATGAATAAGCCCAAATTGATTTTTTTCTTCTGTTACCTAAGCAAGCCCGAGGTTCCCCAAATCGCGGGGCCCTATACAACCACACTGTTTGCACACCCCTAAGGGCAGCCCTGCATTTAAGGGTAATTTTAAACAAATTTACCTGTAAATTGGTGTAAAACATGTAGTCTGAAAAATTATAGTAAATTGAGAATTTTTCTTTTAAATTTTCACACGATATTTCAAATGTATTGGCATATTAAGTTATCTTAAATCTTTAGCTTACTAGACAATACAACAGAATTGGCATTCTTCTCTACAAGAGCATTCAATTAAAAGTGTGAATCATTTTAGCTAAGCTAAAGGAAAATGTTCAAAAATACATTTTTCAGATTTATTGCTGGAGAATCCGATGCACAAAATAATGATTTTATTCATTTGACATGTAGATAGTTATTAATTGTAATTTGAACATTGTTTCAGTAAACCAGTCATTAGAGTGACCGAGCTTTACAAGAAATCTAAGTATACAAGATAATTTTCAAACTATTTTCACATCTGCGGTAGATGCTATGGGAAAGAATGTATATAAGATGTAATCAAAAGGGGTCTGATGGGTTATCTTGAGCCTTCTCTATTTTGTTTGACACCTGTCATGTCTGGTTTAAAGACGTCTTGATCTTGTTTTCCATAAACACCAGCCATGCATGCCAATTTCAAGACAAAAAACCAACATAAACATGACATTAATAGCCACAAGCAGGTGAAAGGAAGATAAACCAAGGTCAACCAACATACATTAAATATTAAGAATCAAATAGCCGAAGCTATTATT
Organism: Timema shepardi; assembly: GCA_902151425.1. Lineage (NCBI taxonomy): Eukaryota > Metazoa > Arthropoda > Insecta > Phasmatodea > Timematidae > Timema > Timema shepardi. The sequence continues at coordinate 94,063 of CABFVX010002940.1, read as the reverse complement.
TGTGCTTTTAGAGAGGAATTCTCCATCTAGATATCATATTCTGAAAATTGAAAAATGACACCTGGACACGGGAATCAAACCCGGGACTTTTTGCTTAGTACACCACTGCTCTAACCACTGAGCTAACCAGGAATTGTCCCGTGCATACTAGGCCAAAGGTCCTGGGTTCGATTCCCATGTATAGGTGTTATTTTTAAATTTTCAGAATACATTAAATAGTTGAAGATCAACAGAGAAATCTTGAATGTACTTTAAATGAGAAATGTCACCAGTGACGTGAAAAAAGAGAATGAAAGACAATGCTATTGCACAAAACACAGGAAAAAAATAACATTATTAGCACCGCGTCTTACTACCCGTTCGGGTTATACGCACTTATGCTAATGTGTAATGGTATGGTGATTGTGAGACGAAATGAAGGACCTACAGTTTAACGTGGAATCCGAACCACGGTGAAGGCCTGGCATTCCCCACATTCACAAGATGTCTTGTCAGAGNGGCCTGGCATTCCCCACATTCACAAGATGTCTTGTCAGAGGTGAAGGAAGGGTTTGGTAATCAGATAAATTTATGCCGGGACCGGGGATTGAACCCCGGCCGCCAGCATAGAAGTCTGACACCTTACCCCTAGACCGCCAGGTCACCAAAAAAATAACAAAAATTAATATTGAGTATTACCTGCTTTGGTGGCAGCATGATCTAAGTCACTAATCTCGCAATAGACTAGACTGCTGATGATGGAGAAATATAATTTTGAATCTCAGCCGGGTGTAATAAGGGTTGTTTTTAAACTCTCCCTCCATGCAAATGCAGGTAAAGTTCTTCCAATTATAACCTTTCCAATCCCTAAAACCCCTAATGTAATTAATACATAAGCATATAACCCAAACAGATTGTAAAATGTAGTGCTAAAAAAATAATATTGTATATTAAACAAATTTGTTAATATAAAAGGAATGCTAATGCACATTAAACATGATATTTATAAAAAAAAGTGTAAGTTTTATAGATAATTACTATTTATATTCTTAAATAAAATAAAATAACACAAATGATACAAACACAAACATAATCTTAAAGAAGTTTGGCTAAATTAAAAATGTTTTTAATCAAACTAAACTAATGTCATGTTACACTCATCTGTAGGAAATACTAATTTAGGTTGGAGTCTATTGGAGTATCAGTTTTTTTCTAGGTTACGGTTTTAAAATAAAGTAAAATGACTGACGTGAAATTTTATTAAAGATTAAATCAAAAACATATTAGTTATGGTCAAACAGTGGTGGACATATGCAAAAAGGTTGTCGAGTACCATGATACCCTCACGCATAGGGTTGAGGCCGCCTAATCTAGCGCGTCACTCTTGCAATATACTGGACTGCCGGCAACGAGCTTAAGATACAAATCTCGGTAAGGTGTATTGAGGGCGATTTTTTATAAAATTGTTTTCCACGTTCCTTCGATGCAAATGTGAGTACTTTCTCTAAATTTAACCTCCCTCATCCCTAACACATTAGTGTAATTAGTACATATGCATATAACCTGAACAGTTAGTAAATGCAATGCTAGAAAAAAAATCTTTTTGAGTTGAAATCTTTGTGTGTATTCATTTAAAGAAAAATGCATGTCTTTATCAAAATATGACTCTTTTTCTCTAATTTGACCTGTAGTAATTTATATTTTAATGAATCAAAAACAAAAGTGTAAATAAAGTTCTAAAGACTTTTATTGATTTTGATCCAAATATTGATGATTTTCAAAATTTTGAGAAACTGTTCAAAGTGAAAAATCCTGATAACATTGACACACAAGTAAACGAGTCAATATATTAGTGATCCATGCCAATTTTAAATAAACATAATATTAAAGATGAATTTTCCATGTTTATATTTTAGTTTCTAAGTTTTAGGAACTACTTTTATTTTGTGTAACCATAACCACCAATCCACCAAGAGCTGGACACTAAATGTATTCTTTCATATCAATATTTACTGTAATCTTTCTCAGGTTAAAACTATAGCTAGAAAACCAAAATATAGTTTCTTTAGGAGCAGGCATGTTTTGTAGTTTATATAAAGTTGTTTCCTATCCAATTTTGACCAAACCTGTTTTAAACAAGAATTGGACCTCAAATCCTTCAACTCTATAAATATATTCGAAATTCAAGAAAATTTGTATTCGAAACTCAAATCTTGATTTTTTTTTCAATTTATCGAGAGAAATTTGTTTTAGAGCTTTAATACTCCTTATTGGTTGTTCAAATAGGATTAACTTAACAACTAGACCCCAGACCAATAATTTAACACTTATTTGAATGTATGGATTATAAGAAAGCATATTAACATTTATTTACTATTTGTATTTCCTACTATAATATTTATTATATTTATATTTCCTCTTATGTTCATAATTTTTTCCAAGATTCGGATTCGAGATTTAAAGGTAAATTAGAGATTCAGCCCATCTCTAGTTTTAATGTTATTTCAAGTCAAGACGTAGGTGACAGCTTTATTTTGTCAATATTAATTTCCAATTTTATGATAAATGTACAATTAGGTGGGGGATGTTAAAAAGTGAGTGCAAAATGAAAAAAAGAAATTCACATTGATGTAAACTAGTTTCCCTTCTGGCTTCTAAAACAAACTACTTGGAAACCAAATATTATTACTAAAGTGTGGCATTGTTTATAAAATCAACAAACATTTTGACCTAGATTTTTATGTGACTGGATTCAGAATGTTGTATTTGTATCATAAATTATTTAAACAATATGGAGTGTATCATTTGAAAAGTGATGGTGGGAATATAATCCATATTATTATTTCACGTCTGCTTTTTTAAACAGCCCATTTGGATTTTAATTTTTAATTTATTAAGTAGAAATAATAATTACATTTTTTTTTGCAGTTATATTAATTTTGCTTTATACCGAATCGTTGATTCTCATTATTACATTTCTAAAGTTTATGTTTTGTACGATGTTACTAAAATGAAAGAGACCAGTATATAACATATGTGCATGTGAAGCCGATTGCTAGAATGCAACCAGTGCTTGTTTCTTCTCTAATACCAAGACCAAGGACAAACCAAATTGTTCCCCGGGAAAATACTTCCATGGGAATTCATTCACTGCGGCAGATAAACCATTCATGTGAACATTGCTGTTCTCTTCACCTAAGATCAGAGGGCAACAGATGTTGTCCCACAGGAAGAATAATTCCTCCAGTGGTCCGGTCAGATGCTCTGATTTAAATCATTAGTGCTTAGCATTCACAAGCTATCACAAAACTATAAAGACAACACTCAATAATAGAATTCCACTCTTAACATAGTTAGTACTTTTGCAAAAAATAGATGAGATTACTTCTGGTGGAACATTGCTCATCGAAATTAATGACACTATTTATCAGAATCATGGATCACTTCTATAAGATCAAGGACAGCCGCATAAGTTTGGCCAAATCTATCTGTACAATATACAGATCAAAGTCCAACACCGAATGAATGAGGCAGTGAATTGGTAAAAAATTAACTTATAAATAAAGTATTTGTAAATTGTTGCTTGGCAAGCTAGTAGGGATGTGCAAATAGTATTAGGAATAATAAATAAAACCTAGTGGCTGAGAATAAACTTATAACATGTTGAAGTGAAAAAGGTAGAGATTTTTAAATCTGGTGTGGATACATACATATATGTTAGAATTTGTATATATATATATATATATACACACACACACACAAAATGGTTGTTTCATTAGTACAATATAACCAACACAAAGATAATGTAGAGTACATACATAATTTGTACACAATGAAATGAGATTTTTAAAAAAATCTCAAAAATTAATAATATTATCTTATACACACCAAATTTCCAAATTTTAATGTTCTGTTTCAGTGTCATAACCTTCATTTAGTGTGATTTAATTTCCTTGAGCTTGAGTGGTAGCAAATTTATTGATCATCTTTATAAAAAGTTGTTTCTGTAGTTTACCTTTGATGTCAATCATGTTATATTTTCATAAAACTTGTTATATTTGTATTTTTAGTTCCGGTTTAGTGACGTTCCACGAGAAAGTGAGCCTCAATATAAATTTTGTAGGTTAATAAAACAAACTAATTTGAATATATTATAAGTTAAAACCACAAAGTTAACATTCTGTGAACATTTTTTAAATAGATTGATATTTATGTTTACTTCTTGGTGAAGATTGTGTGTTGAGTTTATGCCCTTATATTTGTTCTATAAGTGCCACATGTAATCTTTTTGATCACGTAAGTATTTTGATCAATATCCAAAAGTGAGAAAAGAGTGATTAAAATGTTCCACTAGTGATAAAAACATCTGAAAGTTAGTTAATAGTGAAATTAGTTTTGAGGCTAGGTTTGTAACTTTGTAAAAGTAAGCAATTTCTAATGCTAAACACAACTCTCAAATAATTTTCCTATAAAGTTGACAAATAACAAGATTTTAAAACACTCTCACAGGTGAGACAAAGATTATGTTTGGCCCCAATTTCATGGTAACTTGCTGGTTATAGTAAACATATGACTTCAAAATGATGATAAACTTCCTTTAAATTTTTTTTTTTTTTGAAAGTACATAACCCTAACTAAACAGTGAGTTCTTTTTTGCACAGAAAAATTGGCTAATGGCCTACTAGACTAACTTGTATCATTATATGGTACTGGAACAGTATTTAAAAGGTATTTTTATTATAATAAAAAAAAGGAAAATGGGAAATACTACTTCAGTCAGGTGTATGAAGAAACTTAGGAAGAAGGTGAAAGAAGCCGAGCCCAATAGGTACATAAGCCATATAAAAAAAGAATGCTAGAGGGACAGAAAAGACGTACATGAAGAGAAAAGAGACTATATCAACAAGTCTCATAACTGAAAGAAGATTGAAAGAAGCGGAAATAAAAAGGAAGTAAAAAAAAAGTAAGTTAAAAAATGTTGTGCAGTCCCTTGGGAAAGCAGTAAGTAGAGTTAAAAAAAACTTCCATGCAGCCCCAGGAAAAAGACTGCTGTCATAAAAAAATAATAGTGTATGAGAATTTTAACAAATCCCATGCTAAAAATATTCTTCCTGATGATATGAAGACTTTTTTTTTGGTGAAGCATGCATTATCCGAAGAGACAATATTAAAAGTGAAGATTTTTTTTTATCAACGTGATGACACTAGTCACCAGTCTCCAAGTATAAAATATGTCAAAGCTATCAAAAACCCCAAAACAGTGGAGAGGGTATTGTGTCAGAAACTACATGAACACGCCTGTTAGGGAGGTGTATTCCTAATTTGTGTCAAAAAGCCCTGATATTAAAGTGAAAATAGCCAAGTTTTATGACCTTCGCACCACCCATGTTCTGTTGACTAGTGAAATTCTACACGTATGTGTTTGCAAACATCATAGCAATATTAATTTTATTGTTGAAGCTGTAAACAATAAGTTCAGTACTTTCCAAATGCTGGTGCTAAAATACCTGAAATGATTTGTTGTGACCTAAAAATGAGAAATGTATGCCTAGGAACTGTAGCAGATGTACCAATGACCTCCTTCTGATTAATGAAGATATCTCCTGCACTCTCGCATGGAGTAAATGGAGTGAGATTGAAGGACACCCTAAATAGACGCAACTGAAGGAGCACTTGAGGAATCTGTCCAAGATATTAACTCCCAACTGCTTCATTTCAAGGCACACGTGTATGTTAAGAAAATCAATCTCATTCATTCAATGAGGTAAAAGGGACCTTGCAGGCAAATTGACTTTGCAGAAAACTATTCAGCCGTCACATTGGAGTCATAAGGAGATCATTGTCTTTACTGCCTGGCGATGAAATTAGTTTTTTGCCATTGTAACTGATGCTTTGAACCACAATAATAAGTATGTTGTTTTCATCTGTCTTAAAATAATTATTAGTGAGCTGAAACAATATTTAAATGATCTAGAGGCAATAAAGATATTCTCTGATGGTGAAACATTACAATTTCAAAATCTGTTTCTCGTTAACAAATCGTTGTTATATGCCTATTCAGTGTAGAAGGAGAGTGGTACTTTTTTGAGACCTCCCATGGCACGGGAGCTATTGATGGGATTAATGCAGTTGTGAAAAGGGTTGTGTGGAGCAGAGAGAAGCAACACAAGATTCAAATGATAGCGCTGAAGATTTTGTAGCGGCTGCTCTTTCTCCTGTACAAAATGTCAACATAATACATCTTTTGCCAGAATAAGTTGAGAGAAATAAAGAGATGCTGGATAAAAGATGGAAGTTCGCAAGCTCTACTTCTCAGATGTCTACTCGGACAGCGATTCTGGCTGTACAACTGTGAAATTTCAAAATGGATGAATCTAACAGCATGGTTCTGACAAAGGCTCCACTAGAGTTGCAGACATAATGGAAGCTGCTTTTTTGTTAGTCGAACTGACATCCTTCAAAAATAGGAAGCCTGACATTTCAAGCAACTACAAATATACTGCTATTGCTTTGGCCTTTCTCTAAGATGATGGGGAGGAGAAAATAATGGTTCTAAGGAATGTTGGAGACAGCCGCAACCAATTTATAACCAATGAAAAGGACATTTCATTTGTGACTTTTGACCAGATTCTTGGCGTATTACCAAGAGCAGAGCTAAAAAATGTCAGAAACAGTATTTCTATTTTATATGAGTTCCCTGGTGAGGTAAATCTGTATGAACCGTGAAATCAAATCCAGTTACTTTTAAGTGGTTTTTAATAAGAAGCAGGACAAACATAAGAATTTGAACTGGTTCAACAGATTAATAATCAGATTTATAAATTACATGTGTTTAAGAATGTTTTTAATATTTGTTTACAATGTTTAAAAAAAAACCACTAGAAAAGTGTTCTGGTCTATAGATGTCCCATATGTTTTGTAGTAAATATTAATACAGGAAACTCCTGATTATCCACGGGCTTATTATCTGTTTTGCGGCTTAACCGCTGCATCGCCAAAAGCAGGGTGTAAGGTTTTCAAAAATGCATTGTTGATGGAAATTACAGGGCTACCGGTTGCTGAACTCATTATATCCCTAAGGAAGAAATGACCAGAGAGGCAAAAAGTGTATACAAGGGGGACTTCATTGAAATTGACTCATGACCTTCTTAATTATCTGGAACAGGAAGACAACACGCTCCTATCTGACAAGTTGATGTTACAGAAAATACATAGCATAGGAAGTAGTTGCAAGGAAGAAGAAGACTAATGCAAACTTTGTAAGTGATGTGTCCATTTTGAGTATACTGAATATTGATTTAAAATATTTATTTTTTATTATCTTAGTGCGTGAAATATAATGATGCTTTCATAAATGCAATCATGATAGGTGAGTACTAGTTTGAATAGAATGTGCTACAATATCTTGTTTTACTAAATATATGTATTATACGTGGAATTCAATAATTATTTACTTAGTTTATTATTGCAATGAGCAGATCAAATATTTACCATTTCAGAATTAATGACAGTATATATTTTTTTCTCATAAATTCATAGTTTTTGCTTTAAATCATAAATCATTTGATGTGTCGCACAGCATGTCTTTTTTTTTGTCCCACTTGCAATGATAGTTTAAAGATTAATAATTTCACATCTAAAATGCAAAATATAAATTTCTCTGTGCAAATGGTGCAGCTGTGAGTAGACTATTACTATCAATTGACAAACTTTGATATTTTATGAAATATTTACTCCCAAAATTAAAGAAATGTAGTGAAAATGTCTCACCCATGATAGAAAAAGCCCATTTAATACCAATTAATATGTTAGAGATTTAACTAAGGGTCTGTACATTTTCATGAGATAGCAGAAATATATATTTTAAACTTAAGAGTTTACCAATTCAGGCATTCAAGCTGGTTGACATACCTAATCAATATGTTTCTAAGAGACTCTGACAATACACATAAAACCAAATGAATCACTAAGTTTATGTCTTATCAAGCCCTTGTGAAATTTTATAAAAATAAAGTTAATCATATTGCATAAATATTTCCCAAGCTACCAAATAAACTGACTCTTGTAAGGATGACGAACAAGGTTAACTTGATCCTGCTGGAGAAAGAATTTGAAGATAAATCACCAAAATACATAAAAAATGCATTATACAATTTAAAAACAAGCTTTTACTATCAGAAATAGCTTTGGGTTAAGTGCTTTTTCTGAATAATTTCTATTGCAACATTACTTAAGTATTTGTATTTGTTACTCTTCCTACTTTTACTTTTAATTCAGGTTAATGCTCTATTACAAATCAAATTGTATGTTCAGAATAGTTAACAATATGATTATAACATTATAAGGTTTAAACTGACTTATTTTAATATATTTAAGAATGGAAATTCTTATTTTACTTTCTCGTGTCAAAATGTATTTCTAAACAAGTTACAAATCATCTGATTCAAGATGGGAATGAAGTTTGTGAGGAGCATATTAGCTTTCACGAGGAAAGACAAGATTAGGAATGGAGTTACTCGGGAAAAAGGTGGACTAAAGGGAGTATATGAGAGAGTAAAGGAAGCAAGAGTGGTATGGTATGGTCATGTAATGAGGATATAAAAAGGAAAGAATACCAAAGAGAATGTTGGAGATACAGTATATAGGAAAAAGACAGCAAATTAAGAGATGGGAAGAGCAGATAACATAAATTGTGCAAATGAGAGGAGAAGAATGGTGGAAGGATAAAGGAAGATGGAGGCATTTTACTAAACTGACCCGGACCAAAGCTGGAAACAGTTGATGATGAGATACATGTAAAACAAGACTGTGCCTACATAAATCATTTATAAGGCTATGCCCAAATTGTAAAGTGAAGGCTTAAGGAATGCTCAAGTAGATCGGAAAAATACATTGGTATTCTTAGATTAAACCAATTTAAAAATAAAACCTGTATAAACAAATCTAACTCAGAACAAATGGCTTTGTGCACCAACGCTCTACCACTGTTCTATCAAAAAACTCATACTATGCTCAGAGTCATTCTTTACTCTTAGTTTAAGCCAGAGTTTGTGATGAACATATGGATTCATGGGCAGCTTAAGCCATCATTAAACCAAATTCACTGACGACCTGGGGTCGGCGTGTATGTTGCTGCCAGTACAGTATTTAATTGTACATGGGTGGTGATATTCACCGAGTGAAGAATAACCCTGAACATGAGATGTTTCCTGAAAATATCAGTGGTACAGCATAAACACACAAGGACAAAATTTACAAGTTTGATTCCCATGGCCAGGTGTAATTTTTCAACTAATGTGATATAATCAAGGTATGAACCCAACAAACGGTTATACCAAACCAAAGTTAATCCAACTCTATTAGTATTCTTAACAAAAAGAAAAAAAAAACATAAATTTTGGATGAATCTTTCTGTGTGAAGAGATAAATAAAGTATTGTACACTATAAATAAATAAAGTACAAACCAACAAATACAACATAAGTATGGTTTATTGAGACGAGTTCAAATGTGATTATTTAGAGCCATTTATACCTAGCCTATAAACAATAGTTGACAATTCCAAATTCTATCAACTATTAGAAGCATTATTTTAAAATTGAAATGCTTTTAACAAAGGTTTGAAAATATATTATGATAATAATTGTGTACAACTGAAATGGTACATATTAAGCATAAAGTTAGTGTTTAATTTTTTCGATCATGTTCATTCATCACATTCAGTTCATAAAATAAAATGTGTTGATAAGCTAATTTCAGAAGAAAAAAACCCAATGAATTCCCTACATAAATGTTTTATTTAATTTATATACAATACTTCCCCAAATAAATTATACTTAGAGGCAGTACAAAACTTAAGCTAACTCAAAATAATGTTATATTGCTGCTCCCTCTTCTTCAGTAAAATTGCAATTAAATAATGTTTATCAGTCAGAGGGACGAAATGAAAACAATCAACAAACAATTGTTTGCAGGTTAAAATCTATGAGGTACGTAATATAATATGGATTCCAGAGTCAGTTGTGACTGCTTCGCTGAGTTCTCCAACCTTCAGCGCAAACGCCGCTTGTTCAAATGGCCTCTGCATAGCGCCACGACCGAAAGGTCCCAAATCTCCACCTCGCCGGGCAGAACTACAATCTGAGTATTTCTGGGCTAGTTCCGCAAAAGAAGCTTTGCCAGAAACTATTTGCTCTCGATACGCTGAAACATAAATACAACATGAAGCTGTAACATGCTTTACAATAAACACAAAGTTTAATTTGTTTGGGGCACCTGATATCAAATTAAAATATATGTTTGGATAAGTATAATAAGTCGTGATTTGAGCATGGATGTTTATGACCTAAAAATTCACAAAACATGCCTTTGAAAATACCAAAATATGACCAATAAAAGATACTATCATTTCACAAAATAATTTAAAAAATAATGGGGTTTTATTTGACGGTGTGTTTAACAACACACATTGAAATAACATTGTTGGGTCATCTTCTTGCTGGTGAGGAAGCTTAAATTACTTACTTATTGCATAAAAAACATTTCTCCATTGTTTCTTACACTATGCATAAATTAGAGAGCAATTTCACTCCATTATTACCAAAGTATTTTTCATGAAATTCTTTTGCAAAACCTTACAACTTAACAATATTCAATTCCCTAACTTTTGGCGTGCTATCATATCAAACTCAGGGCTGGAACACCAACATGGCTTAAAAATATTTGGAAAAGTGACAATCTGTTACAAAAAAGTGACCTTACTAACTTTGAAAAAATTACAAAATAGTTTAAATATACACAATATAATTTTTTAAACAATAAAATAAAAGATTATCCACCCAAAACTACCCTGATCTGTTTTATTTTAAGTTTTTCTTCCCAAACTAAGCTTCAGTATTACAAATAATGATAACAAATAATATTAAAAATAATAATTAATAATAATAATAATAATTTCCATTTCCTTTATTATAGTGCTGGCCAACACTCGTAAGACCTATAACAGGCCAGCACCGAAAAGTACATTACAAATACATATAATTACACGAGAAAATAAGATAAAACAATAATAGCTAAATAATTATATATACTGATGAATAGTTACAAAAAATAGTAAATAATAATGATGAGAATAAATAATAGCATTAATAATAATAGTAATAATAAAACATTTCTTAAATATACAAGATGTCATACTACTTATTAGCTGCTTCCCTTTCTTCTTTAGCTTTTCTTTCGTTATCTAAATAATTATGGTAACCTTACAAGCTACCTTTGCAAGGCTAATTAATTTATTTTGTAATCAATATGTATATTTTTTGCAGTGACGTTTTAGAGCATATTTCACAAACAGTATAGCATTCAATGTTCTTTCTGAAATTCTTGGTAGAGAGGTAAATATGTATTGACATTTTTTAAAGTTATTAATGAGTAGAAAATTGCTATTATTGAAGAAGTGACAAACAGTCAAACCACAAGGGACAAATAGTGTCACTTTTTCATTTAAATGATAAAATAGTGACTTCAATGGAAAAAGTGACTCAGTTGCAGCCCTGCAGTTTGCACAAATAGAAATTAAAATGAAAATTCCATGCTGCACTGAATGAATATGACACAACTAGTCAATAACTAAAGTATGTTTACAAATATGAGAAAGTGGTAGTAAACATAGGTGTGTTGTGATAATTACGTGATCCTAAGGATGCTTTCAGAAGATACGACGTTTTGCCGTGTCCAGCATGGCTCTGTGCTTGGAAATAACCATGGGTGTTTATGGATGCTTCACATACAAGTCCCGTCATAGTAGGGTTTAAGCGGTGAATGGATGCTGTTGTCATTACGACACCCATTTCAATCTTGCGCGATGCAGCACCGGCAGGAAATGTACACAGAGCTAAACATGCTTGTCCAGACTTTCGGAATTTCCACCGTTCGGTGAAGAGAGCAGCCGCAGTTCAATACACCAAGGGCAATGAGAGGGAAAGGGTCACAGAAGTGTCATGCTTTGTTTGTGAATTTTAAAATCGGTTTTGATTTCTGGATTATGGAGAGATTATGGGGTAAATGTATTACTATTCATAGCCCTAGTATCAAATAGACGTTTCTTTGGGATGAAAGCCTAGAAGTGTACAGGTCACAAACCGGAACTAGAGGAGCATGGAGTGAAGCATTCAAGGAAGTGAGTTTATACTTCCAGGAACTAGTCTTTGGAGATTTAAAGGCTGAACCTACTTCTTGACCCATGAATGCTAGTATGAATTCAACAATTTCTTGTGAATGACTACCCATGGTAAAAATTAGAGAGCAACTAGCGGGGAAACACGGTGTGAAGCCGCGTCATGACTCAATTGATGTCATACAAGCTAAAGGTGAGCCTAATGCTGTTTGATTCAATTATGGTAACTAGTCTTCCAATTATGTAAGAGGACTGAGTGTATTCTATAAATATTAAATTATGTTTAAACTTTCAATTTATATATTTTTCTAATACTATCATTCAAATAGAGTAAAAACATATGTTCAAATATGCTTTAATCAAAGTAAACAAAAATTCACTACAGTGACAGTGGCTATTAACACAATACAAATATGCTAATGCTACTCTTTAACTTAGTTTTTTTTTTTATAAATCAATACATACATATTGAACCTTAGCAAAATAAACACAAGTTAGTATGTAAATTTGCTGTATTACTACACCAGGAAGAACGTAGGCTAGTTAAGGCTCTGTATTATTTGCATATATAACATGTTTTGTGTACCTTGTATCCTCTCTTTTAAAATAAAGAAATGGGCCTAAAAGCCCGGGTCTCCCCTTCGCTCTTCGGCGAGTCCCTAGGGGACCTTCCCTTCCTTTTGTACCGTCGCCGCCATCTTGGTGGCGATAGTATAAAAGCGAGGGGAGGACTCTAATCAGGACTCAGTCGGAGCAGCGGAGGGGACCCAACAACAACTCCGTCAATGACAATAAGTTAAGTAGGCATAATTAAAAACAATAAACACTGTTTTGTAACTGAAAAAGAACTAAACAATTTTAATCAGTAAGCTACTTGTTTTTGGCAAATATTTCTCTGGCTACTTTAACTTCCTGAGTGACGCTGTTTTATCTTCAGATAAAACATGTCAGGGTACCTATGTAATTGAAAATAAACCTAATAATTTAAATAGATATAAAAGTGTACTGTCATCCTTTAACAATTTCCTTTCCTCCCTTTTGTTTTTTGGTTTTCTCTTTTAGTAAGTTGTGTTGTGTGTTTCACACTGCCTCCTAATGAGTTTCGATAGAATGAAACTTTTGTCGAGAGATTAGGCGGTAACAATCAATTTTCTTCAAGAGGCAGCCACAACTTCTTCGTCCAGTACCAGCAATGTAAAGTGTGAACTGTGTTCTGATTTTCAGTTTTCATTGTCCTAAAAGCCATATAGTGTTTGTTTACTTTTTATATATGTTTTATATCCACCTTTCCTGTACCTTTTTCCAAATACATATAACTTATATAGAAGAACAAGAAGTAAAATACTTTATGAAATAACTTATGAGAATGTGGTAATTAAAAATTTCAAAAACTATCCAATGAAGACATAGACTAAATAAAACACTTGAGAGGGCTCTATTCAAGATATACTGAATTTTATTATATTGTAATAAAATGTAAAAGTGAGCTATGTTGTCCAGAACTTTATTTACACAAATTAGTTCATGTATTAGAAAAAAATTAATGATAGTATTACATTTCCATATTTTATTATTAAGATGTAAGTGTAGAGGACGTTAGTAAAGGAAAGTGTTTTTGCAGTTTTTATGGCAAAACAATTTTTTGGCCAAAATAAATAAAACATTGCTCCAGTACAAACATAGAATTTAATTTTCTCCACTGGGTAACCTCAAAATAACTTGAATATCTGTCAAGCGTGTTCTGGAATTTTATGACAACTTTTCCGCTGCCTTTAAAAAGTTTATTAGATAATGCCGCTATTCTCATGACTGATATTCAAGAACTGTTGATATCAACATAAGAAAGAAATTAAACTCTATGTTTCTACTGAAGCAATATTTTAGTTATTTTCGCAAAAAAAAAATGTTTTGCCGTAAAAACTGAAAAAAACACTGCCCTTTTCTTCCAGCCCTTTCCATCCCAGCTTAATAACAGAAGTCCAGATGAACTACAAAAGTTTTAAGATGATTCTTATTTGTGACTTCCTAAGTTTGCAATCCTCCCCTGCAAATATGTGTGTCAAACTGAACATCACATACAGGTCATAAAATGGCTCTGCATAATATATATTCTGTGCCATTGGCTTTATTACGATCTTTTAGGTAAAGTTTTAAGGTTGATCCACCAGCTCATTATCTAAGAAATCAGTGTGTCCAGTAGATGACTCGGATGCTAGAATAAATAATGTTAAAAATATGTTTGTGAATCATCTGCACAAAATGATTCCAGGAGTACAAAGTGGACAGTGCTATCAGAGCACCCATGGAATTAAAGCTTTGCCAATATGATATAAATTGTATCCATACGCAATATCAGGCAATCAGTAGTTCAGAAGTGGGTCTCCTACAAACATTGGATGGAAGAATGTAGTTATGTATGTAGTGAGAAAGTAGTTATTTAATTTCCTCAACTCAACATGAAAACATTTACAATTTCTTTATATATGAGCAACCTTGTTTATTAAAAGGAAAGCTAGTTATTTGTGTATTACATATTATAATTTAAAAAACAAATAGAATTAACAATAAAAGACTTTGTTTCTAGACTTACTCGGTTTCCCCTGGGTTTATCTATTAAGAAGAGGTTTTAAAAAATTATCAGGAAAGAGTGGGGTAAAGTATCCTCGCGCAAGGTATTTGTTAAAGACTTTTGCGTCTCCTTGTTGATAGCAGGATTTGTGGTATCTTGCCGAGTCTTGTTTAAAGCACTGGAGAAGAAGGGAGTGTAGCTCCGAGAAGGGGTTGGGGTGGTGGGGTGGGAAAGGAGGGGAAGAGAGGTGCCCAAGAACTACTCAGAGGAGGGTCCTGATCAGATGAGTGGTGGCGCTCTTGTAGTAAAAGACAAGTGTGTTGCCTTACTGATTCTCTTTAGTAGGGGACAATTGTGTTGCCCTATCAAGTTCATGCAGTAGAGAACAAGTGTGTTACTGGTGTTGCCCTATTGAGCCCCTGTAGTAGGGTTCAAGTGTGTTGCTCTATTGAGTCACTGTAGTAGGGGACAATTGTGTTGCCCTATCAAGTTCATGTAGTAGAGAACAAGTGTGTTACTGGTGTTGCCCTATTGAGTCGCTGTAGTAGGGTTCAAGTGTGTTGCTCTATTGAGTCACTGTAGTAGGGGACAATTGTGTTGCCCTATCAAGTTCATGTAGTAGAGAACAAGTGTGTTACTGGTGTTGCCCTAATGAGTCCCTGTAGTAGGGTTCAAGTGTGTTGCTCTATTGAGTCCCTGTAGTAGGGAACTAGTGTGTTGCCCCATTGAGTCCCTGTAGTAGGGGACAAGTGTGTTGCCCTATCAAGTTCATGCAGTAGAGAACAAGTGTGTTACTAGTGTTTCCCTAATGAGTCCCTGTAGTAGCAGTATGATAATGGAGGTCTTGGGTGAAGACAAGTGGTCAATCTGAATGATTTGAAATATTGACTGTACAACAATAGTTTGGGAAATTAACATGTTGAGCAACTATCTAGCACCAAGATATTTAGAATACCGGTGCTTGTGGACCTGTGCATATAACCTTTTTTATACTAAATGAATTTTAAAAATCTTCTTCTAGTCTTCAAACAATTAATTAATCACATTACTTAAAAAAAAATATTAACATAAGATTACTTCTTGTAAAATATACATTTCCGGTAGCTATTGATTAACTACTTTAGTATTTATGATGCTATCGGTTTTCATTAATACGAAGGTACTTATAATTAATGTTTGGAGATAACCCACATCAGAAACAAAGTAAACAGTAAAAATTATTATCAAGATTGACGCCAGAATATTTTGGACAAGAAAGTTTCATGTTATAAAATATAACGATTTATTTATTATTTATTAACGTATTTGCTCACCTTTCACTAGATCAAGAGCTTCCTCTTTAGTCCGAGTTATCTCCTCTTCTCGCCAGGAGGACGGCCGTCGAGAGTTCTTATGTTTTACTAGTAAATGACTGCACTGTACTTGATCCGGTCCACTGCTGGACACAGGCTCCGCAGGTTTCTCCGGCCGCTCCCATTGGCTCTCCTTGGTGTAGATATTCAAGAAGTAATGATTGCCTAGAAGGAATACCAGTGGAACCACTATTAGTGTTTGCAATCGTAAGCATGAGTGAAAATTGTTACTTTGTTTTAAAGAAACAATTTTAATGTTAAAAATGCTAATAAGATTATAAGACCTATTTACAGTTTAATCTATATAGGAAGAAAATGTTTTACCAGTCATAAATGTTAATAAACAATTTTTATATTTTTATACATAAATCATGTGATATGCAACTTTGTTTTGATAAATAATATCAATGCATATAAAGTAACATTTATAGTATAGTGAAATGCAATCGATATTGACAATAACAACAAAAAGTATACATTTTCTATAAGTTCCTTGGGGTAGGGTGTCAGACTTCTGTGCTGGCGGCCGGGGTTCAATCTTCAGTCCCGGCATAGATTTATCTGATTACCAAACCCTTCCTTCACCTCTGACATGACATCTTGTGAATGTGGGGAGTGCCAGGCCTCCACCATGGTTCGGATTCCACGTTAAACTGTAGGTCCTTCATTTAATCTCACCATCACCCTAACATTACACATTAGCTTAAGTGCGTATAACCCGAACGAGTAGTAAGACGCGGTGCTAATAATATAAGTTCCTTCCTACCTGAATTGACTTAAAAAGTAGCTTGAAAACAACCCAAACAAATTTTTATTAGCAGTTAACAACCTTTATAATGTAAAATAAAAGACTTCAAATTAGAATCACAAATATTTTTACATGGCTGTATTAATAAGGGTACTCATAACACAGACCAAAATAAAAATGTGTTCTCAAAAAGCTGTGCAGGTATTTACAAAACGGATTGAAAATGTTTAAAACCATTTAAGGCTGATGAGATATTTCAAAGTAGCCTTACAAATTTATTTTAACTAAAGGTTGACCTTGAGAAAATGGGATTTTGGTAATAAATTTTATATGCAAGTTCTCTTAAAATTTCTGCAAATTTGCTTTTGTAAGTTCATTTTAGATTGAAAAGTGTAAGTCTATAACCCATAAGTTTGTCCTGATGCGTTTCCAATCCATTCAAAACAGAGCATGCACCATTAGATAAGAACCACATGTTATATGAAAGTTATGAAAGTGTGGTAGTTTCCTGTTGTTTTCTGGACTGAATTTCTACGAGCGGGCGAGGCAAAGGTATTTTCACATACAGTATTCTCCATGGATATTTAACATGACACAATTGACATGGAGCTGACGAATTTACTTCTCTGAAGGAAGTTGTGATAGAGATTTTCAACACTTGTTAAAAATCAGTCTACCTTAGAGTGGTAACAACACCCGAATATCGGGTCCAGAGGTGAGCACTTTATTCCAAGACTGAAAAAGTAGTTTACATATTAGTAAAAAGATTTAATAAAGTGCATTTTTTTTAGTCAATTCTATACTTACTCATAAGTTTGGGTGAACCAGTGGGTTTTAAACCATTTTTGAAAGTTCTAAGCAACTATATTAAGGACATAAATGTTTAATTTTGTAAATGTTATTCTTTTTAAGAAAAATGAACTTGGAAATTTCAAAAATACATTTTTTATGTCCCTTGTGCTTGGTCTTTGTTTACTCCTGAGGAATTGTTTTTTGAATTTTGACTGATATGATCTATTTTTATAACTGAAGAATTGTTTTTTGAATTTTTACTGATATGATCTATTTTTTATAATAGTAAAATTTGCTCAGTAATGAATGTGTAAATTTGTTTTAAAATGGTTTTCGAAACTATAAAATTGTTGGTTCTACCTTCATTTGCCAATGTCAACCGGTCTTTAATTTTTAAATAATTTGATAAAATTTTATTTAAAAAAAATATTATTTAATGTTAAATCTCTCAGGGTTTCAGTGTTTCTTACAAAACAAAATCTTACATTAGTTCTAAGTAAACATCCATGGCTGAATTCTGTTGGAATAAACCAAATAGTAGGGACTATCTACTGTTGTAAACTGAAGAAAAGGTGTGTGTCAAGACGTGGAGAGACAAAACTTTGCTTTACTAAGTCATCGTAGTAACTGTGATAGTAAGCATTCCAAAAACCATTTCATTACTTTCTTACTTGGGTGTAGTCTCAGAAAGAGAAAATTGAAGTTTTAAGTTAATTGCCATCAAAAGGATCAGAGTTACGCTTATCACTTTATTAGACTCACAAATGTGATCGAGTTCCTATGACCTGCCTTTTCATCAGTTTGTAACTTTGTTTCCCCAATATTTAACAATAATAATTGAATGCATGTACAGCTCATTTGCTCAAAACTAAAACAGATATTTAAAAAAAAAGTTGTGTTAGAAGCTGTGTATTTATTGTGAAGATAGCACACAAGTATTTAATTTTAAATATAAACCAACCTTTCTATTAATATGTAGTTATTTTTGTAATTATTAAAAAAAGTAATTTAACATTGCGTCTTACTACCCGTGAGGGTTTTACAATTGTGTACTTATTACTCTAATGTGTTAGGAATTATGAAGGTTGAATTTAGAGGAAGTGCACCTTCAATTTCATCAAGGGAGAGTGAAAAACCATTTTGGAAAAAACACCCTCGGTGCACCCGACTGGGATCGAACCTCAATCTCCCAATCTTCAACAGTCTAGCCTAACATAAAAGAGTAGCGTGTTAGACCACGCGGCCACCGAAGCAGGTTTGAAATTAGTTAATGAATTAAAAATTAAGTATTTGATGAAATTACTGTATGAAAGCTTTATAATGGTTGTGTGGAGTTGAAGCGATGGTACTTTGCCATTATTTATGAAAATGAGCAAAACCATAGCTTAATTACTTCACTTTTTCAATCCAATTTTAAAGTGAAATGTTTTGTTTAGTATTCAATGCTAACACATTTAAACTAGTCCTTCAGAAGATGTGTTATTAATAGGCTAAGAAAATCTGTGATATAATTGCCATGATTGCACAAGAGAATGCATGCCAAGTAACTATTTTGCACTCATGATTTAAGTTTAAGTTCAATGTATTTGTTTAGCACATCTTACAACTTGTTCAGGCTATACACCTACACTGAACTTATGGACACTATCATAACAGGATTACTTTTCTCACTAAAAATTGGTTGAAGTCTTTAAAAAAAAAAGTCCCTAGGTGAAGATTTGTATGAAATGTCTAAAGTGTCGCTGGGCTTTACTACTAATTCAAGACAACCTGGACTTCAGAATCAAACCAAGGCTTTGCAAGACCAAGATTTATCATTGACCCATCCTGGTTTGTCTCGTGTCCAGGGTCATCATTAACTAGTTGTTGTTTTGAGCCTAATTGTAGTAACTGGTGAAAGTAATGGCCCCTCACTACAACCCCCGTGATTTGGACAAGAAAAAATGGTTGACTCAAGCACTCTTTCCCCTGGTTATAACTGGTTAAATTAAACAACTATGCCATGAAAGCAATTCTACAAACAACTTTGTGTTAGTAGTAAGGATCTTCTTTAATAATGTATATACTATTGTATATCTTTTGAAACACTTTCATCAGCAATACATATCAGTCGGTAGGGATATAAAATACCAACATCCCTATATATACAAGTTGCAACTACCTGTATAAAAGGAGCATCGAGAACTAACAGGTCTTCTGACATGTCAGTTCTGATACATGTTGATCCAAAAAACTTTCATTGATACTAGCAACCAAAAATTAAAATAAACTATTTAAGAGGTTGCACGGTTATCAAGAAAAGTTACACAAATAAAGTACTACAATAACTCAAGTTTAGGCAAGGAAAATATTCACATGGCCAGGATTAATGAACAGAAGCACCATATCAGGTATATTTTATTTTGACAACATAATAGACAAATCCAACACAACATATTTTGATACAAGTAGATTTAGATCAGCACAAAAGTATTCGGTGAGCAAGCTTGACTTTGAACAAGGAGGTCAGGACTTGGGTTCAAATCCTAGTCGGGTGCACTAGATGTGTTCTTTTCCTCCTAAATTACCTCAAATCTATCTCATCAACTTGAATAAAATAATATATATATATTATTGTAACAGTTCATATAAAGATGGTTTTGTTGGGTATTTATTGTGTGAGATTTCTCTAAGAAACATTAGCACATTAGGGCCACAAGTAAATGCCTGATTCAGTGGAGTGATCAAGGTATGTATGATTTAGGGGAGAGTTCTCAATGAACACCCGATTTAATTTAAGTCATCAATGAATGGCTGAGTTAGGGGAAAGTCATTAATATATACCTGAATTAGGGGAAAGTCATCAATGTATGCCTGATTTAGTGGTCATTAATACATGCCAGATTTAAGGAAGTCATCAATGAATAGCAAAGTTAAGAGGTCATCATGTGGGATTAATTAAGGGGTGAGTCATAAATATATTCTTGATTCAAAGTTTTTAACTAATGTGGTTTTGAAAATTATTTTAATTTAAACCTCAAGGTGACATGCTGGGAAATCAAGTGCGCTAATTTTGTGTGTGTTAGTGTGGTATATTATGAAAACGTTTATATATTTATATTCCTTTAGCATGGCCTCGACTGTTGGCTGGTATAGTTTGTCTCTGTAAATAGAAGCTAATTTATTTAAACCAAACTCATTGTTGAGAGATGAAATACACCATGTATCAATTTAAGTAAAAACTAGTTTTTTTAATGATTAAATTTATCCAACAATGATTTTTTTCCATTGTTAAGTCTTGTCACTTTAACTATTAGCTGCATAAATTTTGTTCTTTGTTTACCTAGGGCCTAGGTTTGATTCTCACCAGCGTTAGAAAGTTATCAATGGTGATTTTCACCAGGAAATGTTTAGGAAATTAAATGCCTCTAGAAGCTATTAAGAGTGGTCCCTCTATGGCCAATTTTTGAAAAGTAAATGCCTCTTCAAGTCATCTAAAGTTTGATATAAGGCCATCTGTAAGCTTCATATTAAAAACTTGAGTGAGGGTGGGTTTTAGAGCCCCATAAAAACCCCTACTCCCCATGACTATGTGTACTCATAAATAAAGACAAAAATGAATTACTACCCAGTACATATTAAGAACAATGTGTCCCAATGAAATTGGTAAAAAATATTGCAGGAATTTCCAGATGAGGACCAAGGACAAATATAATTGTTAATTAAAAAAAAGTCCCTTTTTTATGTATTTTTCTCACTATGGATAATTGTAGGTTCTATTGTGATTTTTATACTACTATACTCGTATTTACATTTTATTTGTATAATACCAATGAGCAAAATAATATATGAAAGAGTAAAAAATCATGTTGGATCAAAGTATCTCAATGATAAAAATATTCTATGTTATAATCTATGGCCCATTCTATTTATTAACACCTACAGATTATCTAACAATTTGTTTTGTTTGGTGAAATATTTTGTTTGTTTGAATCAAATATAATTAAAACCAAACATACAATAAAAATTATTCACTTCATAAAAGTATAAATAGTACGTGGGTTATAAAGCCTGTACTGTATTATAATATTTTTGGTATAACTTTAAAAAAATAATGCCGAGTAGTTTTGAAGAACATGTAAGTATTTGAAAAGATAAATACAATAAAAGACCTAGCTATTATGGTTGAGCAAACTTGTAATTCATTTTGATTTGATACACTGATGTAACATTATGGTTTGATTTCCAAAAATTTGTTTTTAAGCATTTTAAACAAAAATCTGTTGATACAAAATGTGTCGAAGAAACATAAAAAAAACCCAATACAATTGTGGTTCATAAACCTTTAATAAGCTGAGTTACATAATTTCTTATATGTAAAACTAAAATAAACAAACAAATTATTTGAAATATTTTGAAGTACTGTTGATTCCCATGTCTGCCAAACTGATGAAAAATAAATCTTATTAAATGTTATATTTGGGTGGTCACCTATTTAATCACAAATAGGTCAAGGTGCTCAAAGCTTGAGCAGCATAGGCCTAACTCAATTTAATATTAATGACTCATTAACATATAATACTTGATTTACAGTATTGTAATACCAATAATTACAATAAATATTGCGTTTAGGGGGAGTTGACGCATTTTTAAAAGTAAAAAAAAGCTAGATTTTGACACAATTTTAATTCAAGAAGTCTGATATCCAAACAAAATAAATTAAAATCATTTCTTTGGAAAAATGGTGCCAGCCAACTGTATTAAATTAAAAATTGAAACGAGGATAGGGTAGAAGTCCTCTTCTTCAACAGAATACAAGCAACTGACTAAACCTCTTATACAAACCTAATGAAATGCCTGTTAAGTGAGAGTGTAGGTAATGCAAAAAAAGTCAGTATTTTTGCAGTTTTTATCTCAAAACTTATTTTGGTAAAAAAAAATCTCCAGTAAAAACATAGGCCCAGTTTCATAGTCAAATTTAGTACGCCTCAAGTGCGGCGCTACACTAAGTACAAGACGACACCTACCTAAACCAGAATGGAATGGGCCAGTTTCCTATGCGAGAACGGCCCATTCCATTCTGGTTTACGTAAGTGTCATCATGTACTTAGTGTAACGCCGCACTTGAGGCGTACTAAATTTGACTATGAAACTGGCACATAGTTTAGTTTCCTTCATAGTTACAACATTTTTTGAATATCTATCAAGGGTGTCCTAGAATTTAATGACAATTTTTTCTTTTTGTTTAAAAACTTTGTCATCTAATGCTGATATGCTCATGACAGCTATTCAATTATTATTATTAGCACCGCGTCTTACTACCCGTTCGGGTTATACGCACTTACGCTAATGTGTAATGGTAGGGTGATTGTGAGATGAAATGGAGGACCTACAGTTTAACGTGGAATCCGAACCACGGTGGAGGCCTGGCATTCCTCACGTTCACAAGATTTCTTGTCAGAGGTGAAGGAAGGGTTTGGTAATCAGATAAATCTTTGCTGAGACCGAGGATTGAACCCCGGCCGCCAGCATAGAAGTCTGACACCTTACCCCTAGACCGCCAGGTCACCTAACACACCAATGTATTGTTGATATCATGTGGAGAAAATTAAAATCTTTTCCCTATTTCTTAATGAGATGCCAAAGGGTGGTTGTAAGTCAAAGGCAAAAGAGTGTGTAAACTTTAACAGAACGTAGAAGTAGCTCCAGAAAACGACAGATATTCGTATATTAAGCCGTGTGGTCTGAGAACGGTTAATACTTTCTCGCTGACCAAGGCGGCCGCCTCAACAGGTCTACGAGATAACTTTGTCTATATAGTATTTAAGCTTTGTATAATCCTTGGATCCTTAATAATGGTCCTAAGAAATTGTAATTGTGTATATATAACCCTTATTGCCAATCGTGTGACTATGTCTACCAATAGGAAAGTGAGTTTTGTCAAATAAAACTTTTTGAAAGTAAATTATATACAGCAAGGAGCAAGTAGATGATACCTCAGCTAATCAATTATTCACTAGGGAAAATTAAACACAATCTTTATTTGAGAAAACGTCCAGGGTATGCTTGAAATGTAGGTTAAAAGCAATCACAATAAATATATTTAGAAACATCAGTTTTAACTTTAAAATTTATAATTAGTTTGTATACAGGCCTACAGAGCTTTATAAAAGTTGATAATTATTGTGAATAACTACTATAGGTACCGTACGATTAAAACAAAATTCATTAAAATCATAGGTGAAACATAGAAACGTAATTTATAATAACTATATTTTGTGGTGAATTATGTTCTTTGCCAATTATAATGTTGAACAATGATACTTTAAGGTGTATATCACCTTTTCGTTTCCTTTAGGAATTAAATTGTTAATTTAATCAATATTCTATAAAATTTTAATTTATCAGCACATAAATGGCTAGGTTAAGTTAAGTTGGGTAGGAAACATAATTTAGATAAGTACAGTAGGCCCACGGCTTCTTTGGTGCTGACCGAAAGCTTTGAAAAGTTACCAGACCAAATTATGTATTCCTACGCCGGACCAAATGATCTGCAAACATATGTGATTAGCAGCTTGTCACTTCTGACGGTCAAAATTTAGGTATATACCTAAATGTTGACTGTCAGAAGTCAGCACCAAAGAAGCCATGGGGCTACTGTATATATAAACTATGGTAGGATGGCAATTAAAAAAAATAAAAAGCCAGTGAAAATAAAAATTGGAAACCAGGAGTTGGAAAACATAAAGCAGTTCAAGTACCTGGAAAGTATGTAAACAAAGTATGCCTACTGCACCAAGGAAATTAGGTCGGCCAAGGAAACTTACAACAAGACGAGGCTACTGCTGAATAGCAAGTCGAGTTTGTAACTGAGGAATAAACTGATGGAATGCTTCATTTTGAGCATCGCACTGTATGGAGCAGAAACTCTGACTTTTAGTGGGGGGGGGGCCCTCCTCCCTTTCCATCTCCCTAAAAGTCAGAGTGACTTTAAGACTTTAAGAGCTTTGAAATCTGGTGCTGGAGAAGACTTGAGAAGATCAGGTGGACAAACAGGGTGACAAATGAAGAAGTCCTAAGAAGACTGGGTGAAAAGAGAACCATTTTGGATGTGATTCTTCAGTGCAACACAAACTGGATCAAACACATCCTTAGGTGGTATTGTCTTCTGAACAATGTCGTCGAAGGAAAGGTTGAGGTAAAGAGGAGCTTTAGGAAGGAGGATTTAAATATTGGATGACTTGGAAGCGAAGAAGCAAATTCTGGAAGCTGAAGTAGGCAGAGGATAGAGTGCATTGGCAGTTCAAGTTCCCTGACAACAGTAATGGACCTGTCATAAGACAGAACACCTAATAATAATAATGGTATGATTGAAAGTTGACTATTGTAGGTTTGTATTTTAAGAATTATTTTAAACATTAATTTGGGCTGTTATATTTGTAACTTCATAATCTAACATGCATGCGAGTTTTGGTTTAGTTCTGATGAATTATGTGAGGTTACATTGTGTAATCTCATTATTTTGTAGATGTCCAAGATTTCTTTAAATGAGATATAAAGATAATTAAGCATATCATTTTCAAGGTTAGGGTTAGCTTATAACAAAAGGTGAAATATGATTATTGTAGATGATTAATGGATGTTTATAAAAACAGTAATTATCTTTGTAATATAATTTGAGGAGTGCCACCTGTTCGCAAGTTAGACACATTACTGACAAGTATCCAGGGACTTGAGTGGCTTAATTTTTCTTTTTACTCCTAAATAAAATATTGTATAAAATAGGGTATAGGAAAAATCAAAGTGCCTTAAATGTGTAATAACTTATTTGTGTACCGTCACCTTTATATAGGTATATATTTGGATCTATAGGACTATCTTAGATATTTAATAAAAGTATATATGAACAATCAAGGAATTCTACACGTAGTCCTGTACAACCGTGATTCCCATTTTACGGTATATGTTTCTGGAATAAATTTTTTTCTGCTATTGGTGCTTTCATTTCGATGCATGCACACATATATTCTTAAAAGGGATCAGATGTCTGTGGGTATCGTCATAGACTAGTCTTTAGAAAGTTGAAGTTGATCCAAGTCCTACGGAGTGGTATATACGAAGAACTTACCTGTAAAGCTCAATCCACTGTTGACAAGAGCTATATGGAACTAATGGGGTTTGTAGGTCTATGATCTTTAGATTATATAAAAGAAAAACATTTTTAAATGTGTGCAACATGTACAGGCATGTAACTTGGTGTATTTGTGAGATTTAGTAAAATTATGACTTCTCAAATAATTAGGACCGGACAATCATTAAAAGGTTTGTCAAACACTTAACATGCAAAAATAATTGTAGGCCTACATGACGAAAATACATTAAGCGCTAATGTATGCATATTTATCACATAACCAAGGTCGCCAGACATTTTTTAAAACATCTTTTAAAAATCGTGCTAAAACATATTAAAAAAAAATAAAACAAACGCTATTGAGTGTTAAATGGCAAAGTTAAAACATTATAAATAATAGCACTGGGGGTCTCCTCAAACTAAGAAAGGGTAGGGGCTTGGCTTGGGTTGATCTAATGGCTGGAGAAGCTGCAGTATCGATCGATTTAGATTTTAGCGTTTTTAATTGAAATAGAATAGTATGCAGCCAAGGATGAACATGAAGTAAATTTTACTCAAATGGTATAGACTGAAAACTACTTGGTTGAAATGTAAGAAAAGTTCAAATAAACACACCAGTAGACCTGCTCAACCGCTTTTCCCACCCCGTAGGTAACTCTTCCTCCGCCATTGTTAAACCGAATCTTACACCACCGCACTCTACTGACATAAATAAATGATAGGAAAAGGGAGACAAATGAACACACAGTATAAGTTTGTAATATATTTTACAATTGGCTAATATTATCAACGCTGCTATTCATTCACCAATAGAAACTCTCGTTAACGTACGGTACATTGGTAGGCCTGGCAACATAATGGCGAGAAAGTTCACATTTTACAGTGACGGCCGACGAGTGCATCAGCTGTTAGTGGTTCTGCGTTATTTCTTGACATTTTAGATGTGAATTATCAAATAAAGTATTAATTTGGTGCACTAACTGAAAGGACTTTTCTTTTTATTTTCGGTGTAAATAGTAAGTATTAATTGTTAAAGATATTAAGTACAATCCTTAATGTAACCGAAATAAAAAGGGGGCGGCTAGGCATGTTGTAAACAAATTTTGACAAGTTGGTGAGGTGGCTAATAATAATAATAATTTGATTTGTTCATCTTGATATTATGATAACGAATAGGTGAAGTTAGACAATATTTTTTGTCTCAAAATATTGATCGAAGCTATCTTTAAAAAAAATAATCGCTATTTCTGTTTTTTGTAAGCCCTGACGTTTAATAATTATAAATGCGATCTTTAAAACATTTTTACTAAAAACTGCAATAAATCGTCCGAATATAAATGGATACACCAAGCTAAATATTGTATATAATTTTTCAAAAAGTTTATTAAGGATTTTTAATGAATATATTTTTGGTATCTACTCATTCAGACAAACATCAGGGACAGATCATTTTGCTGTCATTCTATAGGGTTGAAAAATCAAACCCAAAAAATTTAATTGCCTACTTAAGTAGGAATATATTTCTTCCATATGCCTAGTCAATGTTTAAAATATATACACATTTTAATGGATCTAAAACATAATACCCTTTGATATGGGAGGTTACGATTTGAATATTAAATTTTTTAAAAGTGTAGCTGGTGACAAAATTTGCTTGGGTATGGGGGTAAATTCTTGAAAACATTTTGTTATTAGGCCTATTTCATTGTCTTGTTAGTGATGTTATAAATTTTAAGCCATTGCAAATTAATAAACTTTCATACATTTCATAAACAAATAAACTTAACACTAAATGAATTATAATTATAATTACAAGGGAATTAATTTATGAATTTATAAAAAATAAACATTTGCTGTGTCATCATATGGTATATTGTAATCACTAGATGCAACTTAGATTAAGACACTAAACTATGTCATAAAATAAATACTGTAATGCAAGCAATTGTTATTCAAATTATCAACAGCTTAACAACTAACAACCATTAATTAGCATGATAAAACTTAATTGATAAGTAAGTAACACACATAAAAACAGCCTTAAAAATAAAAAAAATAAGTTTAAAATTAAGTAAATATGTAGGTTACCAAGGAAGTTATGAGCTGACATTAAAAAACTTTATGTAGGCCTATGACATAACCTTAACGGAACACAGGCTTAGACAAAATGTTGAACCTGCATGTTTACAAAAGAAACTTTGAACTTTATTTTATAACTTGAAAAATGTTGATTTTTGCACCACATCTTACTACCCCTCTAAGTCATTCGTATTTACTTACACAAATGAGGCAGAAATGAATAATGTAGAGTTTGGAGGAAAGGCACCTTTAGTTGAATAGAGGGAGAGTGGAAAGCAATTGAGAAAAAACAAACCAATTACACCTGGGAAGGATTTGAACTGCCACGTCGCTGGAAAACCAGACTATATAAGCCCAACATTAAGTTCGCAATCCCACTGATGTGAGTACAATTCATATTGATCAACCATAAAATTACGATACACCAGAATACAACTTAGTTTAGCTATTAAAGGGATTTAAATATCAAACTCTGATGCTTCCTAGTCGAGGAAGGTCTACTGTATAAACGGTTTGAATGTTATCCTGATATTAGGAGGGCTAAGGTATAACCAATCTTCACTGACCAGTTAATTGTGCTAAGTAGAAATCTCAGAGATAATAGTATGGACTACGTTTTCATTTCTTGTATGCTACCACAAATAGTCCTATCCTCCATTTCAACATATTTTCAGATTTGATTTTCTAAGCTGTAAGTTTTGTAAAATAAATTTTATATAGGCCTACCCTTCTTGGTAGTTTGGAATTACAAGAAAAGAAAATTGGCTCTCGGGTTGGTTACTTGTAGCCTCCCCCCCCCGCCCCCCCATATTTTAGCACATAAGTCATACATATAGATATATCCTCCCGCCCCTCCCCCAGAATAGCGGTTATTTACAGTTATTTTCATAGGTAGGCCCTTCCAGAGAATGCCAACTTTTTGTGGCCAACATGGATACTATTTTACTAGACCTATATTATTAGTGTTATTTTTAGTGTAGCATTTGATAACATCTATAAAAAGTGACAGCTGTAGATAATATTAATTGACATATGGATATGTCAAAGTAGATCTGGTAACTTTTATATCTGTTGGATAAGGCTTCTCCAATGAAAATTAGACTGTTGGAGTAAAGTCGGGAAGATTAAATGGTATGCTTCCTAATCACACATACACACACAAGTATAAGTAGCCTGTGCTTTTTGATGATATGATATCAGCGTTTTTGCGTTATGTTAAGCACTTTATTTTGCGAATAGTCCTGATGGTTAGTAAAAAAACAAAAACCTCATTCTAGTATATTGCGTTTGACGCTTTAAGTTGAACGCCCCGTCGGTAAACTAAACAAATAGCCCTACATATTAATAAGTATGACACATTGAATAACTAATCACAAATACCCTTGGACTATGGCTATGAAAAATCAAACAAAAGAAGAACGATTTTTCCAAAAAAATTAATATAAAATTAAACTCACCATGTTGTCTCGTTGAACTCAAGCTATCATATTTTGTGGATTAATAGTGAAATAATGTACTTGTACAATACTGCGGTCATCCTAGACCAGATGCATTACCTGCTTAGTAATAAATAAGCTATGTCCAGCCACAATAAACTTCCAGTCTGTGGTAATATTATACCAATTATTGGTTGACATTTTATCACACTCAGTTGACTATTGCTGCTATGTCTCCAACAAGATTCGTTGCCAACTTCATTCAATCAACTATTTGTAGTCAAAATGTTGGTCTTTACTAAAATATTAAAGTTCAAAGGGTTTAATTTTTTTAAACTGTCTTTTGAGTAGGTACACATCTTCTTCTGCTTACTAATCTAAAGATTCCAAGTTTGACCCCAGAGATTACAGGGTGTCTACCATCCGGGAAAATGAGGGAAAACGGGAACTAGCTGGAAGTTTTAAGTGATCGGGAAAAAATGGGAATAAGTCGGTAATTTGGTAAATTACAATAAAAATCTGGGAAAATGTTGTTTTACTCAAAATATGAAATATAATAATCATTAAATCAGTAAATAATAATGTTATTCAAACTGTAGTTTTTTGTTTGTAGCTGTGTAATATATTTTATAATTCCTATTAAACAATGTTAATACAAATTAAAAAAGTGTTTATTTGACTTTTAAAACTTATTATTATTTATAAAAAAGATTAATAGATAAATGAGGGGAGAGAAGGGGGGAATTAGAAGGATGTGACATACTTTTTATTTGGGAATTTTAGGAAATGATGAGGGAAAATCAGGGAAAAAGTGTGGAATTTCATTTGTCAAGTTAAGTAGACACCATGGGACGAAAACCTAAAATCTACCCATCTTCTACTTTGAAAGGTAGCAAAATTACCTTGCTTTATTCCACTATAGTATAGCTTCTAAGATATGGTCATAGAGTAATTTGTCAAGGTAAAACTCCTGTATTTCGAGGTAAAATTAAGTGTCCATATCACTGTCTGATTAAATTGCGTATCTCTTTTCAAAGCAAATTAATGGTCTGGGGTATGTCGGTTGTGTCTATCCTAGAAATTATTAGGTCCAGGAATTTTTTCTTTTCAGAACAAATATGTAAGCCATAAATAAACACACAAAAAAAAGAGCAAAATTAACTTTAGGGCAGCCTCTATATAATTATAAATATACACACACATACAGGGGATAAAACAAACATGATTTATTTTAAAACTAATATTTTATTATGTTTTCTCAATTGATTCCTCGTCAAAGAATCTGACATACCAATTTGTGCAGAGTCCAGCACCAGCTGGCTGGACTATTGCCAGAATAGTGTTCAGGAGCTGCCAGCTACAAACAGGATATAGGTCATGTACCATCATACTACTTTATAATCACTTTGACAGCACAAGACAAAATAAAACTACACCTTCTCATTAAAAAAAAGGGTGTTCTCAAGAGATGTGTTGTCATTCTCTTAATCCTTAATAACCGGAACACCCTCTGCTAAATTGCAGTTAATTCTCTCTTTGACCCAATTAAGTTGTAACATTTTAGAAAACATTCTAAAAAGAGTTGAAAGTAAGGAGTGGTTATAATTAAAAGCTAAGACTTAGGTAAATGGCTATAGAAATATATATAAAAAAACTTAATACATCTTCCAATTTAGCAACTGTTTAAGCTATTAATTCAATTAGAGCAATCTAAGTCTTAACTTTTAATCAAGTCGTGGCATGTAAACACTAAAGTAATTTGTACCAGTAAAGTTACTAAATTGTCAATAAATCAGAAACATGGATTCCTGCAAACACATGCCTTACTGAATGTGTTTCAAAGCTGAGCAAGCTTTCTTGAGAGAGAAGTGTCAATTATCCCTGCAGTACTTGAAGGATCTGCTCCTCGCTAATTGATCACGAGGAGCGGAAGCCGACATCCTTCAAGTTGGGAAGTAACATAGTTTTTTGGAGAGAAGCTCCCTCTCCCCTCTATCTCCCTCTCTCCCTTTCTCTCCCTCGCCCCTTTCTCTCCCTCCCCCCCTCTCTCCCTTACCCTTTTCTCTCCCCTCTCCCCCCTCCTTTCCTCCCCTCCCCCTCACTTTCTCATCTCCCTCCCATCTCCCTTCTCTCTTTCTCTCCCTCTCTCTTTCTCTCCCTCTCCCCTCTCTCTTTCTCTCCCTCTCTCCCCTTCCCTTTCTCTCCCTCTCTCCCCTTCCCTTTCTCTCCCTCTCTCCCCTTCCCTTATCTTCCACCCCTCTCTCTCTCCTACCCTTCCTCTGTCTTCCTCCCTATTTCTTCTCCCCTCCCTCCTAAATTCTAGCAGACGTGTTTAGAGACATCCATGTGGGAACATCAAAGTTGTGTGTGACTAAAGACCAGTAGGTCTGGCAAGAGTTGAACATGGACAGGTTTATCGGAGTGAGGGTTACTCACATCATAATCTTCATACTACAACAACATTGTTAACATAACGATAATCACATTTAAATATATACTTAATTTAGACGATTAGCTCTTTTCATTAAATAACACCAAAACGCATTCTTATTTCTTAAATGTCCTTAAAGCCACACCTGTTCCCCTCCGGCAGTCCATATATCCATCCTGACAATTCACCCACCTACAAGGGTTTGGGACGATAGGGGTAGCGACACTGTGATAATAATGACAGTGTTATACGGAATGGTGAGATAACATTTTACAAATTTTAGCTTCATAGCTTAAAAGTTTGTAAACAAGCATGATTGATAATATATATATGATTAGAAGTACCAGAACGGGTAGTAAGATAAGATGTTTAAAAAAATCAACCGCAAAAAAAACACGTATGTATTTTCTAAAGTGTCTTACAACCAGACTCATACTATAGTTGATGTAGCCTACGATTGTTAAAGTGACGTCAGATGTCTACAGTTACGTTTTGAATGGGTGTTGTATGGTTAATAGAGGAAGGATGCAGACCATTGTGCAGGTTTTTATACACACGCGCATGTATACCTCATCTACGATAGTAGGTGCAAACACTGGCTGAAGGTCTCTAATGTTAACCTATCCGGAAATGATAATTATTTTATTAATAACACTATATTATCAATAATTATTTTTGAGTAGATTGACATTAGCTATCTTCATCGAATGTTTGCAGTAAATAATAGTAATAATAATAAAAATACTTTGCACCGCGTCTTACTACCCGTTCGGGTTATACGCTTCTGTACTAATTACACTAATGGGTTATGAATTTTCAAGATTGAATATAGAGGTAGTGAACCCGCATTTGCGTACAGGAAGAGTGGAAAACCATTTAGGAAACCCCCCCCCCACCCCCAGTTCGTCCGACCGAGATTCGAACCTCTATCTCCTCGGCAGTCTACCTCAACATGAAACTAGCGCGTTAGCTAACTACGCTTCCGCGGCGGGGGACACTTTTGTTCTCACTACCTCTTCTACCATATAATGGGGTATACGCACACACATATATGAAACAGATAAAAGAGAGGGGGAGGA
>CABFVX010002940.1:29548-60258 GCA_902151425.1 Timema shepardi | reverse complement strand
TTTTATACCTTATTATATTGTTCCTCTAAAATTCTTAGATCTTTTGGACTTATGTCTCGTAAAATTTCGTAGTATTAAATTTATGAATTCAAAAATTTCCTGAAAGACAAGATTAACTAACTTGCAAGTTTTACAAACATAACAGGCATCATTCTCAAACCTTTTTACTTATTTAACCAATTTTAGTGTTTTCAATCAATACTATATACTCTTAATGACTGTTTAACTCATGTTTTAATACATATATTATTATGTTTTTTAGTCTGATTGTGTATATGTTATTGTGACTCACATTTTTAAGATGTATGTAAAATGCCTAGTATTATAGTTTAATTTTATACAAATTGTTTTATCACAATCATTCTAAAATATACACTCTTTCTGACAAGTTAACTCAATATTATCTTTATAACTCATTTCCCAATTTAATTTCTCAGCTTACTTTGCTCTTTTTATTGATTCTATTTTTATCAATTCTGAGTATATACCTAAATGTTGGCTGTCAGAAGTCAACTGTGAGCTGTCAGTCAGCACCAAAGAAGCCATGGGGCTACTGTATACCAGCATTGATGAGCACACAGACTGAATACTATCTATTTTGCTTTACCGGTGACAAGAATGTCGTGATTTGAATACTAGCCGTGTGTATTGGCAGTGGTGTTTTTTTTTCTTAAATAGTTTCACATATCTTCCTCCGCTTGGATGCGGATACATTTCTTCTAAATTTTCCCCTCTTAATATCCCATGGGTGTTAATAAAAGCAGATAGCTCTGAATTATTATGAAGTGGTACAAAATATAAAAAATATGCTAGAAATTTCATTCTAAATATATTATTACATTTATAAACTGATATATTCTTTTTTTTTAGCCCCGCGTCTTTCTACCCGTTTGGGTTGTAGGACACTTACGCTAAAGTGTAATGGTAGGGTGATATATGAAATGGAGGACCTACAGTTTAACGTGGGATCCGAACCACGGTGGAAGCCTGGCATTCCACACATGCACAAGCTGTGATTAATACACGTCTTGTCAAGAGATGAAGGAAGGGTTTGTCAATCAGATTAATTTGTGCCAGGACCGAGGATTGAACCCTGGATTGCCACCACATAAGTCTAACACCTTACCCCTAGACCACCAGGTCACCTTTTTAGTAAGAATGTTATATTAAAATGAAGTGTACCCACATTTGCGGGGAGGGAGAGTGGAAATCTATTTAGGAAAAACCACCTTCAGTACACACGACCGAGATTTGAACCCTGATCTCCCCTTTATCGGCAATATAGTATACTCAGTGAGTAGCGCGTTAGACCACGCAGCTACAGAAGCTTATATTCATGGGTACATAGAAGCGGCGAAAAAAAAACTCTCCTCACCCCTACATTTAAATAATCTAGTTCTAGTCAAGCGTCGAATACTGCTCGGTTTTCTGTAGTTTTCATTAAAAGAGAATGGAGTATAAAATCTTGAAACCTTTTATCATGTTAAACAAAATTACAACAAACTTGAAATATAACATTATATTAAATTGAAAAAATACGAACTTTTCAACTGATCTTAATTTCGCTGTTTAAGTGAAGTATGTGAACAATACTTTGACGAGATTTCTGTTACGAGCTTAATCGTGTATCTAATATTCCGTTTAATCGGTCGTGAGATGAGTTTTAAGTACCACCCTGAAATATAGTTGAGAAATAATCTGTTGGAGGAACCCATGACAAAGTAGGCCTATCTCTTGTTTTTTTGTATAACCTTCTCCTACAATATTCAATCCTGAGGCGTGCACGCTCTCATTCTCTCTCTCTCTCTCTCTCAACACACACACACACCTAGTATGACGTTGACGGTTGAAACTTGAAGCGTAAGCCAACGGGATAGTAACATATGACGTCATCTCAATTTTAGGACCTTTTATCTTTACAAAAGATAACTTAATTGATTGCATTTGGATTTTTGTCAATTTTTTAAGTTTTAAACATTCCAAAACTTTTAGTAAAGCTTAAGACAGTAAAGATTCACATTGCACACACACATTCATCTAAGGTTGGGTATTGCTGTATGAAGACTATTTTTGATGACCTCCCAAACAAATGTAAAGTAACCGACACAGGCGTCGATAGCAGAAAGGATCATTGGGCTGAAGGGGGCAACCCTCCCCCCCCCCAAGAAATGTATACTCAATTGGGACACTCTTAATACTGCCAAAGAAATAGGGAGTTGTTTGATTTCAGAAAATTGAAAATTCACGTTTGTAGTTCCTTATACTGTATATTACTTGTAGAATTAATTCCTTTTTAATATTATTCGTGTTTATTTGAGCTCTGCATAACACAAAGTGTGGAGTATAAATACAATTAAAATCTAGTAACCATTTGAACTGCTTGGTAAGATTGTTCCTATGATGATCCGACTATAGATACATAGCTGCCGTTTGCTCCTGGCGTCAACAACCGCTGTGTGTATTCCATGACGCACAAGTTGCGCAGACCGAGGCTTCTGTTGAGTTCGAATGCTTTTTTTTTTACTTCTGCAAAAAAGAAAAAAATTAAATTGCTAGGTATAGGTGAGGCGAACGTTCCCTAATTGATTATGTTTCTCCTCTGGCAATATGCAGGTTTAACGATCGCGTTTGAAAGGCTTAA
Source organism: Timema shepardi (assembly GCA_902151425.1). NCBI lineage: Eukaryota > Metazoa > Arthropoda > Insecta > Phasmatodea > Timematidae > Timema > Timema shepardi. The sequence goes on along the minus strand of CABFVX010002940.1, from coordinate 57,617 downwards.
AAAGTGTATTTTCAACCCGCTTTGGTGTCCGCATGGTATAAGGTGTCGCAATTGACTAGATTGCCGACGATGATGAGATTGAATCCCGGACTGGTGTGCCGTTTTTTTTTTACCAAACAGTGTTTCATTCTCCTTCCACGCAAAAGCAGGTACGCTTCCTCTAAATTCAGCCTTCTTCATCCCTAGATACATTAGTGTAATTAATACATAAGCGAGCGATAACCCGAACGGACAATAAAACGTGGTGCTAAAAACAAAATAGTTTTTGCTTCGCATTTCACCCCTCGTCCATGCTATCTATTATTAACACTTACGTGGTAGAGACAAGGATGGTAGAATTTAGAAGAAACGTACCCGCATTTGTGTGGATGAAAAGTGAGAACCCACTAAAGAAACAATAAGCCTCAAAACATCCTGCCGATATTCAACGCCCTCCTCTTCCCCGACTTTCCCGTAACTGTTTTTTAATTAAGCTAGCTGGTGACCTGGTGGTCTAGTGGCAAGGTGTCAGACTTCTATTCTGGGGGTTTGAGGTTCAATCCTCGGTCCCGCCACAGATTTATCTGATTACCAAACCCTTCCTTCACCTCTGACAAGACGTGTATTAATCACAACTTGTGAATGTGTGGAATGCCAGGCCTCCACCGTGGTTCGAAACCCACGATAAACTGTAGGTCCTCCATTTCATCTTACAATCACCCTAACATTACACATTAGCGTAAGTGTATAACCTGAATGGGTAGTAAGACACGGTGCTAATAATAATAGCAATAGCAATATTAGTAATAATAATTAACCTAATTAAGCGTAGTTATTAACCAAACCTTTGGGACCATGCGAATGATTCCCCTCTTGAGGAAAAATCCCCCGGCTCCAATCGGGAATCGAATCCGGAACGTTGAGGTCAACATCCCAGGCCTCTGACCACTATACCACGAGGCCGGTCTCCAAGTTTGATATAAATCTATCCAACAATCACCGCCCATCGCTTGAATATTCTACCCCTGGAGTAGTAGGCCTACGAACGTATTGTTCTCGACCGGACTGTCCATCAGACCGCGCCACGGGTGTGTCGCTGCTCTCCATATCCGGACAGTCAAGGTTCGAGTCCGAGTGGGCTCTACCACTGTCTGTCTATCTCTCTCTCTCTCTTCCCACATACTCCTCACACTCGTTGATAGGTGGGTGAACCGCTTCGAGGTCGGCTCGTCCTAGAAAGGACCTTCTAGAATAGTGGTATTCAACCATTTTTGTTCGCATAACCCCTTTCTATATAATTAATATTTAACTTTTTTAGACCCACAAAGTTATTGGTGCATAATGTAAGCTATATTATATTATATAAATCTAAAATAGATAAATAGAATCACATCCAAAATAATGATAAATATAAATATTCTATAATCAACATCTAAAATATATTAAATAAACTAGATCCAAAGTAATGGGAAAAATATATTTTAATTGATTAATTAATTACAACCCGCCCCGGTGGCGTAGTTAGCTAACGCGCTAGTCGTGTTAAGCTCGACTGTCGAGGACGGGGAGATCGAGGTTCGAATCTCGGTCGGGTGAACTGAGGGTGGTTTTTCCTAAATGGTTTTCCACTCTCTCTCTCTCCCTCCACGCAAGTTCGGGTTTACTTCCTTTAAATTCGACCTTCCCAATTCCTAATCCATTTGCTTAGTTAGTACTTAAGAGTATAACCCGAACAGGTAGTATACGCGGTGCTAAATTAAAAAAATTAATTACATATTATTACAAACATGTCGAAAGTAAGACATATTAGAATACGCTATATGTTCATATTTTACTAGAGACAGAACAGAAAATCTGGTGTAATGTGACTCTTAGTGTTTATATAAATAACTAAATATATTAAAACTGAAGACGTTGCTCTCTCTCTCTCTATATATAAACTCACTTTGCTCGTTGTGGGCTCCCAGTGAGTGTAAGCTGATGTAATTCCAGCGTTGTTTTGAACGTTGATTTATATTTACAATTTTATGATTCTAATTGTCTCATTAGTGTGTCAGAAAATTAAAAAGTGTGTGGAAAATGTACAAAATGTACCTAAAATTAAAAAATCTAGCTCTGGTGCAATCCGTTTTTAGATAGGTCTTACCGTTTAGACACAAGAGGCCTCCAAAGAAAGGTCCGCAATGACTTTAAAGTTGCCCCGTCATTTTGAATTTTTTTCGGGTGTTAGAATTTTTTTTTAAATTTCCTGTCGGTTACAGACTAGAAGCTATAAGTTGGCCAAATTTCAAGTTACTAGCTCATCTAGAAGTGGGTAAACATTAATGTCAGTGAGTGAGTCAGCCATGTGGCACTATATTATAGTGATGATTACGTACTCTATAGACTAATGCCACTGTTATAGAGGATACACTAATTATAAGAGCTGCCAGCATGGATCTCCCTAACCGAAATAAAACCCACCGGTGATCACGCGGCCATAGGTTTCGCTCGGTATTTTCTTGTGACGGGGATGTCGGAGCTCAAATCTAGTCTAGGAGTGTCTTCGGGCCACATGCTATTTATCACTGTGGTTTCCACACACCCTCCATGAGAATACAGAGATGCACTTCCTCTTACACAACTCTCGTAATCTTTTCTGACCTTTGAAACGGTCGACTCGTTTATATTTATAATTCCATCAATCATTTTAAATCGATATAATTCTACTTTTGAAAATGTTAGCAAACTATACTTGATATTTAGTTTGTTTCATATGTATCTCTTACAGGCCTCGTTGTATAGTGGTTGAAGCCCCTGGCAGCTGACTAAGAGGACCCGGGTTTTATGACCGGCTGGTACTGGAAGATCTTTTTTCGAAAGGGGAAGAATTCCCATGGTCACCAGTGTTTGGTTAGTTAGACTTAAGTTGGACATCGGGACACGGAAAGAGCCTCCATGGAAAGGATGTACGATTAGTACATTCAGCAATCCCCTTGGCAGTGGTACATTGGTACTGACTAAGCTTTCCACAAACTGGGCTACAGTGATGTAGCACAGGCACGCCATTATTATTTGTGTATCTTTAAATTTGAAGTAGAGTAGAAGGGAACGATAGCGAAGTACAGTATTTGTTTACAATTTTAATGACAAAAAACGTTTCGACGATGTAAATGAAAATGAAATATTGCTTCAGTAGATACGTACGTTTAATAAACACTCATTCGTTTTGATAAATATAATATTGATTTACAAATATCAGCTTAAGAAGTAATAGCTACAGCAGCTCTATGGCTTCTTTGGTTCTGACTGACAGCTCAAAGCTGACGGCTTTGAAAAGTTAACAGAACAAATTATGTATCCCTACGCCGAACCATATGATCTGCAAAAACATGTGTTTAGCAGCTGTCACTTCTGACAGTCCAAATTTAGGTATATATATTCCGTTCACGATAGGTTTTTACCTGGATGACAGTTCGAAAATCATATGTTTAGGTTTTGGGTTGCCAACACTTGTGAAAGATCACAGTTTTGTTATAAATGTAAAGATCTTTAATCACCTGTTATATATTACATTTAAAAGAACGTAAACCTGAGTTTTCTCATACTATTTCATTTTTTAAATACTTTCTTTTTGTCCAACTCGAAACAATAATTTAAACATAATTAAAAATACTTATTTTTCGTTTTGGAACGTTACTGATTTTGTGTAATATAGTGCACACATCAATACCTTTTAATACAGACATCCTATTTACTTGGAAAAGAGAAAATTGTTGTCATATTTTTACATACAATAAATGATTTTATGATTATTTATCGTATTTTGAAATATTTAACTGAATAAAATATTTTCATCAACTGCGGGTTTGCATCATTGTAAAAAACTTGTTTACCGTCGTGTTCAACCACATGGTTTAGATTCGTCAGTCGCCATTTTGAAGCTATGTTCGTTAGAGGTTTTTGTGAAAGTGGTGTTAATATTTTTTTGAGGGGAATAAAACTATAAATAAACTTTGTGTCCGGCCTCAAATAAATATATAAATAATATTGGCCTAAATTACTGTGGTTAACTATCACATTAATATATTAGTATCTGTTTTCATTACAGTCATCCAATGTGATAGATGTCGGCTGTTGGCGTAGTGATATATTAGGGATTACTTTTAGTATTATTTCGAGCTGTCATCCAGGTAAACTTAGCTCGTGATTGACTTATACCTAAATGTTGGTTGTCAGAAGTCAGCTGTGAGCTGTCGGTCAGCACCAAAGAATCCATGGGGCCACTGTACTCCCAACGTAAACCTTTTCAGCTTAGTTGCAGTGACTCAACAAGAACGTGTATTTGACAATCACACAAGCAATGAGGATGCAAAGTTCATCGCCCACATTATCTTCTCATTCCGACAACTGTGTAGTGAATGGAACACTTTGTTAGAGCTTTTATTTATTTATAAAATATCGATAGTTTAAAAAAATATACTTATTCAACGTGAATGCCTTTGATGACTCAAAAATTTCTATAAACTGCTAAGAATTACTAACAAAAAAATTACGAAAACCAAGAAAATCTTATCTTAAATTCCAAAATGACCAAAAATGACCTTTAAAATATAAATATCTCCAACCACGGGATTAATGAACAGAGATTATATACTTATGATCATTTTATGTGACGAACCTAATTAAAATATGACATGCTATCAAAATCCGGGCCTCATGAGCATAATGGCACTTTATGATATTTTTAAATGAATGAAGATAAAATGTTATGGTCAAACTAAGTAATACCCATACATATTCAAGAGATGTGGATAATACTGTGTATAAAATTAAACTAATTACATAGCTACCCAAGCAAATATATATATATATATTTTTTTTTCTAAATAGTTAATTAATAATATACTGAGGATGTAATGGACGCGTGTTTGTGCAGTTTTTATAGCAAAACTTTTTTTTCGCTCAAAAGAAATCAAATATGGCTTCATCACAAACAGTACAATTTTCTTCCCATGTTGACGTCAACAGTTATTGAATATCTGTCATTGATTGGTGTTCTAAAATTTAATGACAACATTTTTTTTGAAAAAAAGTTCCATCAAATGCTGATGTGCATATGACATATATTCAACAACCTCTAGATAGCATCATGCGAAAAAAAAATTACTCTGTTTCTACTGAAGCAATATTTTATTTATTTATGCCAAAAAATTATTTGCTATAAAAACTGTAAAAACACTGGCTTTAAATTATATTACCTCTAATCTCAGATAAATGCTCATTGGGTAAAGGGAAGATCAGCTACGACCTAAATACCGACAGTTTAAATACATACAGTAGCCCCATGGCTTCTTTGGTTCTGACTGACAGCTCACAGCTGACTTTTGACAGATTTGAAAAGTTACCAGACCAAATTATGTATCCCTACGCCGAACCATATGATCTGCAAAAACATCTGTTTAGCAGCTGTCACTTCTGACAGTCAAAATGTTGACTGTCAGAAGTCAGCTGTGAGCTGTCAGTCAGCACCAAAGAAGCCATGGGGCTACTGTAGTTTCCACTACATTCCTTACTAGTAGAATATCACGGCTCAAACTTTGTTTCGGAAGCAGTGTAACCCAACTAAATCTGGTACGGAACCGCATGATATCCGTGCGGACACACTGGAGAAGTGTATTTTCTAGTAATGGTCATAATTGGGCGGCTCAGTTCAGCGACCTGGTGCGCACGACTTTTAAGGGGAAATTTATAACTAGCGTGGTCAACATAACAGATCAAGGTGGGATGGATCTATTTCGGTATTCACATGGCTTAAGGTGTCACTCTCGCAATATATTATACTGCCGGTTACAAGGAGAACAGGGTTCGAATCCCGGTCGGGTGTACTAAGATTGGTTTTTACTAAATACTTTTCCACTATACATCCACGTAGAATATGGGCACACTTTATCTAAAGTCAACCTTCCTCATCCCTAGCTTATTAGTGTACTACTTGAACCGGTAGTGAGATGCGGTGCTAAAAAAACCCAAAGAAAATGCTAATTAAGGTGAATACTATTCCAATTTTTATAACAAAAAACATTATTTTTACCAAAATAAATACATTATTGCTTTATTATAAATGTTTAGTCTAACTTTCGACACATTAATCTTAACATTTGTTAAATATTCTATCATGAGGATCGCAGAACTTGAACATGATCTTAAATCTTTCTTTAAATGTGTCTGTTCAAATACCACAATGCCCATGAGAAATATAAAATAACTGCTGAGATTAATCTATGTATAAAATTAAACTAAACGAATCTACTAAAGCAATATTGTATTTAATTTGGCATTTTTTCCCTACAAAAATTGTAAAAATACTGACCTTAACTCGGGTTCATTTCCATCCTTCTTTAAGAGTGCTATATTGAAAGAAGTGAGGAGCGCTGAAGATTTTTAGAAATCAGGGATTATTTATGAGGTGGTCTGATCTTTTTTAATATTGTGTTCACAAAAATTGAAGTAGTTTAAATTTCAATTTTAAAGAGTTTTAAATTTTGTTTATGATAAACTTACTTAAAACCTTATAAAACTATCCCAATTTATCTTAAAATTATTTGTTTTGGCCCTGTCAAAACATGACTTAATTTGGTAAAGGAAAGTTAGATCAAGGTTTCTAAACTTTTACATAAATCTAAGAAGTACAAATTTTCACATTAAGCGTCGTTGTAATTTTTTTAGACATTAAACTTAAACTGTTTATCAAGTCACAAACCTGCTTTTAATATTCTTCTACATTTTTTTAAAAACGTTAACAGAAAATATCAAACCACTTCTTAATTAATGTGGGTTTTCTAAACGTCTGAAACGCGTCTCTTTGTTCTATCATGTAGAAAAACACTCTTAACAGGAAAATCCACGATTGAACACGAAATAACATCGGAGTTATACCACCAGATCTTTGGAAAATATACTACAGTTTCAAAACATGACGTACATTAGCTCTGAAGAAAGGAATAACAAATTGTCATACCAGTATTTGTGAGGAAGCTAACTAATTATCTTTATAATGGTTTGTTGATATAGTGGAAAGGGAGCTCAAATCCCGGAAGGGTGTGCTGAAGTGTTTTTTCCATTATGGTTATAATCAGCGGAAATTTGGAAAACCTTGAAATGTCGAGTAATTTGTGACTGCAGTTGCCCCGTGGCTTCTTTGGTGCTAGCTGACAGCTGACTTCTGACTGTCAACATTTGGGTATATACCTAAATTTTGACTGTCAGAAATGACAGCTTCTAAACACATGTTTTTGCAGACCATATGGTTGGGCGCAGGGATACACAATTTGGTCTGGTAACTTTTCAAAACCATCAGCCGTCAGTCAACAGCAAAGAAGGCATGGGGCTATTGTATCAGGGAAACACAAGGAAAGTTGTATTAAGATTTGAATGTCTAGGAAGATAAAATGTTTTTATTGCATCTAATTCAGACACTTTTAATTAAGTCTTTGTTTAATTAGTTTAGATTACATTGAGATAATAATTATTTATAGCTATAACATATTGAATATTGATTTCTTTCTACACTTTATACATTTTTATATTGGCTTAAGCCGGTTGCATTTTGTTTTTATGAATAAGGGAAAAGAAAAAAATTTCAGTATTTGTGGTCACCCAATTCTATATTGGTTCCTCACTCTCCCTCCATGCAAATGCAGATACAATTCTGTCTTCATAGTCTCCACCACATTAGTTTAATTAAAATATGTATAGCCCAAATGGCAAGTAAAGTGATGGGTAAAAAGTTAAAATCAAACGAAAAATCTCACTACACGTTACATTAAATTACACTTTATTAGACGTTATAACTATTTAAAACTATGTGCTATATAGCATCATTGGATATTTATTGTATATCATATGTATAGTGTTGTACTCTGCAGTGTTATACTGCAGATAACATTGTCCGAGCGAACCTATAGCACCAGATTGCACAGCCCCCCTTAAGGGTAACGTTCTGCTCTAGCCTTTTTTTGGTACCGTTACAACGCAACTTCCTTCGCTGCTTGTCAGCACTAATTATTATGGTTCACAACGAACAAACCTTTGCTTTACCTTTGCTCTAGTAACTTTGTATGTCGCTATCTGATATCTTGGGATAATGCGCGTATCATTGGATCGTGTGTCAGGATATTTTACATTAGCGCATCATTCAGGTAGGTATTTATATATTCAATTTTGATGCTCCAATAATTATTAGAAATTACTACGGGAGGAAATAATAGTGAAGTGCTTTTAATAACTAGTTTTAAAGTAACCAGTGCATACCTTAATTTTCTTACAAATGCATATTTGGAGCAATTTTTAGAAAATACAAACACATTGTTTTTTCGGTCGACATTTATACCATTCTACTTTATTATTAGTATTATTATAGGTTTTCACCTATTTTCATAAAATTAAGCTAGCTATTAATTACGAAGAATAAAGTTTTAAGTTAGCTAATAATTACGAAGAATAAAGTTTTAAGTTAGCTAATAATTACGAAGAATAAAGTTTTAAGTTAGCTAATAATTACGAAGAATAAAGTTTTAAGTTAGCTAATAATTACGAAGAATAAAGTTTTAAGTTAGCTAATAATTACGAAGAATAAAGTTTTAAGTTAGCTAATAATTACGAAGAATTAAAGTTTTAAGTTAGCTAATAATTACGAAGAATTAAAGTTTTAAGTTAGCTAATAATTACGAAGAATAAAGTTTTAAGTTAGCTAACAATTAAGAAGAAGAATGTTTGTTTTTCAATAAGTTGTATATAATATTGTTGATCTTGTACGTAATGTTGGAAACAATGACTACAGCGTCACACGCGCAACGGCTGTGAACTAAATGCCTAGTTTTAGCATGAAAACAAAGTTTGGAAGCTCCCGGACGATTTATTTCCGGTGCAAGTGGCTATACAAGTCCGCACCGGCGTGGACTCGTGTAGCCACTTGCATTTAAAAACATGGATAGAATTCCACCGGAAAAATGCGGTGCGGTTCCGTGTAGCCGGTCCTTAAGGGGTCTCGAGTTTGATTTACGGCTGGTACCTTGACTATTTTTTCCCGAAAGGACTATCACTCCAACACTCACCAAGGTTTGGTTGATTAGGCTAGGTTGTGAGTGGTTATACTAGTTCCGCTCCCTCATCTCATCGGGACACGGAAAGAGCCTCCACGGAAAGGAGGTACGATTAGTACATTCGGGGGTCCCCTGGGCAACGGTACATTAGTACTGGCTAGAAGAACCTTTAAAAAAATTAAAACACATTTTTTACTAATATAATTATTATTTAAAGGTATTGATATTTTCTATAAAACGTGACATTGACGTGACATGGCATGACTTGATGTATTTTAAACTTGATTTAGTAACTTTTGTATTTGGCAAAAATATGTATTCCTATATTAATCGGACTAGCATTGTTTATGTAGTAGGCAGGAGGGAAAATCACAGGTCGGCTTTCACTAATCATTTTATTGTGTGCGAACCTAAATAGGTTGTAAGACACGATGATAAAACAATATTGCGATTTTACACTTTTGTATACATATTGTTCATAAACAAATTAGTTAATTTATGGGAACTAGTAAAAGTAAAAAATTCATGATATTTGAATAAATTAATCCTTTTTAATATTTCGCTCTAGTTTAATAAAATTGTCCTCTATTCCTCGTGTTAAATCTACTAATAAAATCAAGTTAAAACAATTTTCTCATTAATTAATCTAGTAGTAAAAATTAAACCAAAACTATATTTTATAATAATAATAATAATAAAATAAAATAAACTGTTATATGACGGTACCATCGTGTTTTGTCCTAAAAAATAATCAAATAGATTTTTACTCTAGTAATTTTTTTTATCACGTATTGGTTGTAAAAGAATAAGTTATAAACACTTTGGATGAAGAGCCTAACAATTTTCTTTCAATTTGGGTTTGTTTTAAGAAATCGGTGTTTGAATCCCGGTTGGGTGTGTCGAGCAGCATTTTTCCTAAATGGTTTTTCACTATCACTACACGGAAATGCGAGTACACTTCTTCTAAATTAAACCTTCCTAATCCATACCACATCAACGTTATTAATACATATGCGTATAATCGAACTGGTTGTACGACGTGGTACTATATATTTTTATATGATAATCTCCCCTTATATTAAAAAAAAAAAGGTTGCACCGTCAAATTTGACAATCGAGAGTATTCATAATACTAGTGTCCCCCTCTTAAAAATAACTTCATTCCTAAATTGTGTTACTGTTGTCATTAACGCTAGTTGATAAAAAAAAACCCAACTAGAATGCCTATTATTGTATATTCTTGCATAGCATCACGTCCTTTCGTCGTTCTTCCTATCAAAATTATCCTTCCGTCCGCCCAGTGAACCCAGATAAACTTTATCGCAGAGACGAACACTTTGCTGGTAGAAATTCCTGATACGTTGTCGGAGCGGCGCAACATTTCTCTTCATCGATTGAAACCCCTGAGGGTTATAATGGTCCATCACGCTTATCTCTCCACCCCTGTGCACTTGATGGCCTGATAACTCACGGTTTACGTTGTGGCAGTTGGCCGACGGGACTTTCCCGCCCGGAATGGGGTTTGTCAATAGCTCTCGAGCGACGATCGTTTGATTGATTACACATTAATCCTCTGGTTTAATTCACTCTCACGCTATGCATGGGCGGGTCATCGGAACTTCTGGTCGTCGTCCATCGAATCTCTGCGGGATCGTAACCCAATGGACATTTATCTTTAGGTGTACCATTCTATCCCCTAATAGCTCTAAATGGAAATTAACTATTTTTTTATTTGGAGCCGTATTTATTTACGCGCTTTGCGTGACGTGTATCTGTCACATTTGTTTTAAATTCTCCCCTTCCCTCCTTTTTTAGTACTTCATGTTTGTGAAAGTAATTTTGAACAGCAAATCACACACGATACATGATACTCGCATGAAAGTATACTCACTCTATCTTTCATGAAATGCCCTAATTTCGCAGTGTAAGTAAGGAAACCTCTGATTAAGAGCCATAGTACAATTTTTTATTCTAGCAGCTACGTCGATTAGGATTATAAACGGTTTAACACAAAGAAAAAAAGTATATGAAGTGAAGTAAAGGGAATTAAACCATCACCAACCCAGAATGAGAATCCTACTTATTAGGGCCATATTTATAATCTAGTCTCGGTAGCAGTGGCGGCTCGTAGCTAAAATTAGTAGGAGTGCTGCTAACACGGGAAGCAAAACAGTGCATTTTTTACTTCACAGCCGCAAAGCCAATTTTTCCATTGGTACCATTCAGAATTAATGCTACGAATATATTTCTTGTTTTTGCTTTGGTCTGGCTAAGATATTAGAATATCAGGTGTTGAACGACCTATTTTCTTAACTGCAACTTTCTCATCCCAGAACTTATTTCTTGGAGAGGCAAGGCCATGGTTAAAGTTTTCTGTTAAATAAATAAAAAAAAGAATCAAATAGTATAGCTGAAAGCAGAATAATAAACTAATTCTACTCTCTTCTACACTTTATCACATTAAAGACTATGGTATACGGTTTATAAGCACAACACACGCTGAGTAAAAAACAACAACTTCCACCATCACGCCATAGCCGGCACTGCGAAAGCAACAGTGCTGTCTCTACCTGGCAGTCCCGACTTCCTCCCCACGCCCCTCCTATGTGCGCATGCTCACAACAGTCAAACACCACAACGCTGGCACTGTTAAGCGCACAGTTCCTTACAAAGATGTTTGTATATTTTTCATAAATATTGACATTAAACTAAAGGAATATATATTGTACTACAAAAATAAATAAAGAATTAAAGAAAAAAGGACTCATTATATTAAATGTTTTTAATAATATAAAGTAGAAATAGGGGGTGCTGCAGTTCCGCAGTGCCTATACACGAGCCGCCACTGCTCAGTAGTAAATCACTCTACCAGACTAGTCCCAATAATCAATCATTCTCCCAGGTTAATCCCAGTAGTCATTTAATCTCCCAGGCTAGTCCCAGTCAATCAATCTCACAAGCTAGTTCCAGTAGTCAATCAATCTCACAAGCTAGTTCCAGTAGTCAATCAATCTCACAAGCTAGTTCCAGTAGTCAATCAATCTCCCAGGTTAGTCTCGGTAGTCAATCAATCTCCCTGGCTAGTCTCTTGGAGCTAATCAATTGGCTGTCGATCGACTTGTTTACTGCTATTGTTCTGCGGACGAAAGTGAACGCATCAACTGGTAAATTATCCAGTGGGCCTCCGCCTCAGCAACTCGTTCACTCACTCCTAACAAATATGCACAGCTATCGTGCGGAAAGGCAGTTAGATAAATGTTTAAGATGCCTCTGATACGCAAGGTCATGTTCGTTTAGTTTTTAATCTATCCAGTTATTTTACATAATCCAATCCATCTTCGGAATCTCTCTCGTCTAGTTAAAAACGGATTTCATAACATTTTGCGTCTTTTGCGTTACACTTTACGGAACAATTTTTCTCTCTATACTATGCAGTTTTACTCGATTATTTTTTTCCTTTGCTTTTAAAAATAAATACCATTTCTCTGTAAGTAAGGAAATTCCACGTAACTTAGTTTGGCAACAAATTATTTATATAAATATATTCCACACAAACGAGCTGTAGGCCAAGTCGTAGTTCTAAACTATTTTATATTTCCATTGTTTGTAACAATATAAGTAGGCTTACCATGTTTAATTCCTATACTGTTTATATTTTAAATAATCTTTATATATTATATGGTAAACATCACCCCTCCCCCCCATGATTTTCCCCCTTACAATTTGGCACAGCTACAATGTAATTTTCATTATATACACAATTTTTTTAGCACAGCATTTTACTAACTGTTAAATTTATACGCATGTGTATTATTATTTAGCACCGCGTCTTACTACCCGTTCGGGTTATACGCTTTAAGTACTAATTACGCTAATGGATTAGGAATTGGAAAGGTTGAATTAGAGGAAGTGAGCCCGCATTTGCGTGGAGGGAGAGTGGAAAACATTTAGGAAAAAAACACCTCCAGTTCACCCGACCGAGATTCGAACCTCGATCTCCCCGTCCTCAGCAGTCGAGCTCAACACGACTATCGCGTTAGCCAACTACGCCATCGAGGCAGGTAGCATGTGTATTGAAGCGCTAATGTTTTTGGTAAGAGGAAGGTTGAATATACATTAAGTGTGCCCGCATTTGCGTGGAATAAGAGTGAAAAACAATTGAGGGAAAACCTCCCTCAGTACACACGACTGGGATTTTAACCCGGTTATCCCCATCATATATATTATATTGTTGTTTTTCACCCCATAGAGAACAATCGGTTAGATTATAGTTTTGTATATTCTGAGTCTTACATTCCTTGACAGCAGGCGAAATGTTAACAACTTATTAACCGAGTAATTGCATACATTTCACGACTATGTTATTTTTCTAACTTTCATTCTAATGTCGGGATTGCTAGTTAAAATAGTTCAGGCTGAATATTTAAACTAATTTTATAATTATGTAGATTAATGGGACGTGGCTGGGGAAATACAATTGAAGGTCAGAATGCAGTGCCTACTCTTTATCACAGTGTGCCACATTTTACTAATTTCAAAATATTTTATGGATGATTAAATTTGTTTATTAGTTGAAATAAAAACATAAAACAAATAGGGGTAAAAAATAGTATGTACCCCTTAAAGGAACATTTATTCATTTACTAAGTTGTGAGACGCGAGGGTTGGAGGTAGGGGGCATATGTAATTTAAAAACCTATATTTATATAGCTTTGACACAATAGTGACGTGTGATGGTCTAGTTTAGTCACCATTTCACTTGATCTGATTCAAACTGGTCTCAAGACATCAGCTTGATTTTTTTTTTTTTTTAGAGCATAGGTACCGCCACTGTCCGGAGCTTTCTTTATATAACCTGTTTTTGAGAAGTATTCTTGGTAGTATGTCAAACGGCTATGTACTGACACACTGCNTAAAGTGCTTGGCGCAGGACCCGATGTTAGTGGGTTCATAGCTCTGCCGGAGTTGACGAATTTTTCCTAAGTGATAAAAATCTTTAGCACAACTTCCTTTCGGAGGTCCCATGTCGAGTGTGGCTTACCCGCCTCGGTGGCGTAGTTATCTGCCGCGCTTGTATTGAGCTCGACTGCTGAGGACGGGGAGATCGAGGTTCGAATCTCGGTCGGGTGAACTGGGGGTGGTTTTTCCTAAATGGTTTTCCACTCTCCCTCCACGCAAATGCGGGTTCACTTCCTCCTATTCAACCTTCCCAATTCCTAATCCATTAGCGTAATTAGTACTTAAAGCGTATAACCCGAACGGGTAGTAAGACGCGGTGCTAAATATTATTATTATTATTATTGAGTGTGGCATGTAAATGTACCTTGGAAGGTATATGAAAATACCGTTCCCAGAAATTGGTGGGCCCTTTCTCTCTCGCTAATAAAAATAATATATTTAATAGTAGATATAATCAGTTAGTTCAGAAAGTGTACGTTAAATACCGTGAATAAATTAAAATTAAAATGTACCTGATTTGTAGTATATCAGAAGCACATAATTGTTTGTAGTCTCCAAGCCCCATATGGCAACACCGCAAGAAATGTATATTTTTCGGAAATTACAAATATCATGAGTTTCGTGAATTAGCCAGTTATCAACCTAACCTAACTATTTTATTATAATCTTTGTAAAGAGTAAAGGGATTGTTTACAATACATGTTTGTCATGTTGCATTTGTTATTTTTTCTAAGTGCGTTTTTGAAATTGTTTCTCAATCTTGTGTGCTTTCGATGTTCTTCGCTGTCAAACAATTCTTTCTTTTTAAGAAACTGCTTCATATTTTGTATTTAGTCTAATTAGGATAAAGTCGTTAATAGCCCGGCACATTAGCGCTATTAGCTGGCTTTTTGACTTATTTATTATGCGTCAGTTTTGAAATAAAAAACTCTCAATAGTGTCTTAGCCTTTTGTTTTAGAAGTGTAAATAATACATTCAAATTAATATATTTTATACCCGCTTCGGTGGCCACATAGTCTAAGACGCTACTCTCGCAATAGGCTAGACTGCCGAAGATGGGGAAATCGGGGCTCGATCCCGATCGGGCGTACGGAAGGAGGTTTTCCTAAATGGTTTTCCACTTGCCTTCCACGCAAATGTGGGTACACTTAATATAAATTCAACCTTCCATAATACATTAGTGTACATAGGCGTATATCCCAAACGGGTGTTAAGACGTGGTGCTATAAAAATGTTCTTGGTAAAATATATTCCTATTCTAATTTTAATCCCAAATTAAAATTTTCCCTATATACAGTTTTGAAATTTAATTTTTTGGGTTTCACATTTTTGGTTTTTGGTTGAAAATAAGTTGTGTAAAACCTTGGGAATCATTGTCGATATAAATCGCATTTCGGTTTAAATTGGTAGTTGGCGTACAAACTTTAGCTCAACATAATCTAATTATTTGTTTACAAATTACATTCTATTTTGAGAGTCTAGGGAACGAGAGATAGGGGCAGTATTTTTGCGGTGTTTATAGAGTTTAATTTTCTTCACATTGTAATCTCAAAATTTCATAAATAAAAGAATCCCCTGGAATTTGATGATAACTTTTTCTCTTAATTTAAAAAGTGTATCATAGAATGCTACAATGCTCATGATATATATTCAAGAACTGCTAATATTACCACGTGAAGAAAATTAAACTCTATGGGTTAGTTTCTTTGTCAGACTTAGTCGCCTCAAGTGCGGTGCTATACTAAATACAAAATGACACCTACCTAAACTCGAATGGAATGAGCCAGTTTCGCATATTACATAGGCCCACTTATCCCTAGGCCCTAATCGCCCTCACCTTCAGATTCGCCACCACCAGGCGTCTTGGAACATCTCTGGGTTAAAATTATGGCTGCCAATCCTGCAATAAATTGACTCCCAATTATTGTAGAGGGGTTTTTAAAAGTTAAATTATGTTTATTCCCAAATGCTACTTTAAAAAATCATCTTTTATAGTAAACTATAATTTTCTCAATGTTGTTTGTCAATTTTGTTTTACATTTATTGACTTTATTGTCGGAATTTGTGTTATGGTGCGAATGAAAACGTATGTATTTGGTTTTGGAGCCAATAAAAACTAAATTATGCCGCTATTATTGTTAGTTATTGTCTCGAAATTAAAATCCGTCAATCGGTTTTCCATTTTATATACGGTAGAACGTCGATTGTCCTAATCCCAACTATCCGAATTGCTTAATTGATCGGATCACCGCAAGCAGGTAACGTAATTCAGGCTTGGGCACAGACAATTCTCCTTCTCTGTGGGCTTGGGCGTAAGCCTCCCTGCCCCTTACCCTCGCCAGACCACCTGATCGTTTTCCCTGCTCATTTCTATCCAATTTATAATTACGTTTATTAATTTTTCATTTGTTTTAAAATGTTTTAGTTGTATTTTATGATTATTAATACTAGTAGTTCTATGCATAGGGAATTTCGCTTCTACATTCAAAAATTTCAGGTAGTAATGTGATGTTATTTTTGCTTAAATATTTACTTAAAATATAAATTTAATAGTCAGTTGACTCAAACTTTCAACTATATAATAACGTTGACAATTTTACTATTTATTTGTTTGAAGTTTCACTCACAACTCCTAAAGCTTCAAACATTAATTATTTCATTGTAATAAATTTTCTTTCTTTATTTTAATTCATGAAATGAGAGCCCGCCATGTTTATTAATATTTTGGTAGGTGATTTTAACGCTATCTGCTTTAAAGAGGGGTGGATTTCGGAACTATTTCAATCTTGATTTATTTTGTTTCTGGATTTTTATGCGCGAAGTTTAAATCTTTTCTTTCTCCAAGGCCAGAGATTTTTTAAAATTAAACAAAATAACATGCTTGGGTGATTATTTAAAAGTTTTTCTTTTGTTGGGGAAGAAGGACTGAAAAAAATATAAAGGAAGATTCAATTTGGACCGGTTTTCAAAAGTGAATATTATATTGGGAATCATCAATTTCGGCCATGCAAAAGCATGACAAATAGGAGCTGATTATCAGGAAAGGATTATTGGGAGTTTGATGTAGACATGATAAAGAACAAACTACAGAGAAGAATAATACAGATTTACTACCAGTACATGAAATTGTCAGTCTACATATTTGGGTGAGATCAAGCTCATCATTTATATTCATCGTGTTACTAGGAATTTAAAAGACCCTTTATTTGCTTTAGTCATTATAATTCAATGTAAAACTTATTTTATTTTAATTTTTCTTTCAAGTATTGCTTCACAATACTTTTATTAGTTTTATAATTTAGGAGGCATGCCTTATTAGGTAGGATTGGAATCGATACTCGGAAAGAAACCACAATAATAATAACACACAATTATCAATAATTTTTATTTTATTATATTATAATTTAAGATTAGTTACATTGTACAATCCAGTAATGTTCCTGAGCACCCCCAGTGGTCCCGAGTGTAAAGGGGCGTCGTTGCTACTCCCGGTTAGTTGAGCTGGAGTTATTTTTGGTTATATTTATTCTTTTCTCCTAGACATTGGGAATGGCGCCCAACGTGCTCAATTAGCTATTTTTTTCATTATTAAAATTGATTGTGTTTTGCTTTTACTATATCTATTACAGTAATTCCATCATGTTAAGAATGGTTATATATTAAGGTCTTAAGTGTCTTCTTTGAATTCTGAGTTGAAATATCTCTTGTAGTTAATTTCTCCTAGGATTTGAAGTTGATATTTTTCCTTGGCGGCCAAGCTAGGAATAAAACAAATGAATTTACGATATTATACTACATTATATTCATCGAGAAACCCCGTTGTTCAAGTGATTCATGACGTCATTCTCGCAATATATGTAAACATTTACAAAAACACGCCCAAGGAACCCCGATTTATTTATTAACATTTTCATTTCAAATTACTTTTAAGCGGCTTTCATATTAAAACGGGTAGTTATATTGAAAAGCTATGCGCACACATTGTTTGGCCTGGGCCCAAAGAACATCCATGTCGGATTTCGTTAAAATTGGTCCACGTGTTTGACATTTATCACGGAACAAAGACACATGTTTTTAGTGGCCGCCAAATTGAAACGGATAGCTAGATCTGAAAACTCTATACGCTTCATTCTTTCTAAGCTCAAATAATGCCCCTGCCAAATCTCGTCAAAATTGTTCCATTCATTTGATATTAATCTTGGGACAAAGATTTTGACAAAGAAAAAAATGAATTCCCATATGGTTAAATTAAAACAGAACCTTGCTCAGTTAAATTGTTAAAATAGTGTTTTTTCGTGGTTAAGAATGTTTCCCCCCTAATCCAACTGTCTAAATTTTTACTATCTGAACAACTTTTCATCGACTAATTCTGTTGGTCGGCGTTCTACTGCATTTATCTTTAAAACACTAAAATAATTAGATACCCTCTTTCGAATCTTCATTGTTTCTTTTTTTCCTGTCTATTAAACTAGAGCCGACCCCCAAAAAAATTTAGTTTATTGAGACAAATGTTAATTTCCTATTGGAATATCAAAAGGTTAATTAATGTGAAGTAATGATGTTCAACCAAAATTCGCTCACGCTCTGTCCCCTATTTGGTTCCAAGAGTTTGTGAGTATTTTAAAATCTTTCTCGCATCCTTTGCTCTGTACATTTGTGTCAAACTATTATTGGTCATTACGGCTCTTCCTCCCGACTTATTGTTAATTTCCTCAGTCGTAATTATTCTTACGCTTTCCTTATCTACCCTACCACCTCATCACCATTTAAACATACAGTCCAATATTAATAGGAAGAATCATTATGACAGCTAGAAAATATACTAGATTTACTTTCACGTATTCATACTTTCTCAACTTTTACTATCCATTATTTAAAATATAGATGACCTGATGGTCTAGGCGGTAAGGTGTCAGACTTCCGTTCTAGGGGTCCGGGGTTCAATCCCCGGTCCCGGCAGAGATTTATCCGATTGCCAAACACTTCCTTCACCTCTGACAAGACGTGTATTAATCACAACTTGTGAATGTGGGGAATGCCGAGCCTACACCATGGTTCGGATCCCACGTTAAACTGTAGGTCCTCCATTTAATCTAACAATCACCCTACCATTACACATTAGCTTAAGTGCGTATAACCCGAACGGGTAGTAAGACGCGGTGCTAATAATAATAATAATAATAATAATAATAATTTAAAATATGTTTTAAAACCCACATCGGTGACCGCATGGTCTAACGTACAACTTTCTCAGCAGACTAGACTGCCGATTACGGGGAAATCTAGGTTAGAATCTCGGTCGGGTGTACTGAGTGGAGTTTTTTCCGAAATGGTTTCACACTCTTCTTTCACACAAATGCGGGTACACATCCTAAAATATAACCTTTCTAGTCCCTAAAACGATTAGCGTAATAAGTACATAAGCGTATAACCCGAACGGGTAGTACGACGCGGTACTTGTCTTAAAAGAACCCTGGCATGAAATAGCAATTTCTGGTAGTAACATTGGTTACCAGATCAGGCACAACCTAAAGGCGAGGAGAATCGCTGAAAACCCTTCAAATAAAACCGTAAAAGTGGTTAAGTACAATTTGTTGTTGCCCGCGTTTGGCCTACCTACACCAGGGGCACATGCCGCGGGAGTATTTTCCAACAGTTCAGGAGAACAGTTGGTTGGTCAATGTTTGAAGATTGTGACCAATATAAGTGTTTTCCTAGGCTATTTCCCAAAATTCGTACAAGTCGGGCGATGATGGATTCGTCATGCTAGTTTTAACTCTGAGTCATGGTATTTCGTTTGAGAATAGTGTCAGTATTCACTTGATGGAACTCCGCTTCGGCCGTTTGTTCGGTACCGCGGTAATCAACAATTACATTAATTCATACATCTATCTTCTATGACACCCGCCTCGGTGGCGTAGTTGGATAACGCGCTAGTCGTGTTGAGCTAGACTGCCGAGGACGGGGAGAGCGAGTTTCGAATCTCGGTCGGGTGAACTGGGGGAGGTTTTTCCTAAATGGTTTTCCACTCTCCCTCCACACAAATGCGGGTTCACTTCCTCTCCATTACACATTAGCTTAAGTGCGTATAACCCGAACGGGTAGTAAGACGCGGTGCTAATAATAATAATAATAATAATAATAATAATTTAAAATATGTTTTAAAACCCACATCGGTGACCGCATGGTCTAACGTACAACTTTCTCAGCAGACTAGACTGCCGATTACGGGGAAATCTAGGTTAGAATCTCGGTCGGGTGTACTGAGTGGAGTTTTTTCCGAAATGGTTTCACACTCTTCTTTCACACAAATGCGGGTACACATCCTAAAATATAACCTTTCTAGTCCCTAAAACGATTAGCGTAATAAGTACATAAGCGTATAACCCGAACGGGTAGTACGACGCGGTACTTGTCTTAAAAGAACCCTGGCATGAAATAGCAATTTCTGGTAGTAACATTGGTTACCAGATCAGGCACAACCTAAAGGCGAGGAGAATCGCTGAAAACCCTTCAAATAAAACCGTAAAAGTGGTTAAGTACAATTTGTTGTTGCCCGCGTTTGGCCTACCTACACCAGGGGCACATGCCGCGGGAGTATTTTCCAACAGTTCAGGAGAACAGTTGGTTGGTCAATGTTTGAAGATTGTGACCAATATAAGTGTTTTCCTAGGCTATTTCCCAAAATTCGTACAAGTCGGGCGATGATGGATTCGTCATGCTAGTTTTAACTCTGAGTCATGGTATTTCGTTTGAGAATAGTGTCAGTATTCACTTGATGGAACTCCGCTTCGGCCGTTTGTTCGGTACCGCGGTAATCAACAATTACATTAATTCATACATCTATCTTCTATGACACCCGCCTCGGTGGCGTAGTTGGATAACGCGCTAGTCGTGTTGAGCTAGACTGCCGAGGACGGGGAGAGCGAGTTTCGAATCTCGGTCGGGTGAACTGGGGGAGGTTTTTCCTAAATGGTTTTCCACTCTCCCTCCACACAAATGCGGGTTCACTTCCTCTAAATTCAACCTTCACAATTCCTAATCTATTAGCGTAATTAGTACTTAAGAGTATAACTCGAACGGGTAGTAAGATGCGGTACTAAATAATAATAATAATAATAATAATAATAATAAACTTCTATGACGGATCAAGTAATTTGGTATCGTGAATTACAACACGTGATAACTCTTTTAACGTTCTCTTTCACACTCAATTACGCGGCCGTAATCATTTAAACAATAGAAGGAATTCAGCGCGACCAAGTTAAACAGAAAACAAATGAATATAAGATATTCGATATAGTACAGTATGGTCATAGAGAAAAACCGTTGTTAAAGTGATTCATAACGTTATTCTCGCAATATATAGTCTACTATTTTATTGGTTTAACTACGAAAACCAACACAACGCATACGACCTACTACAAGAAGTAACAACTGTAATTTAAAAATAAATATTGACTCAGTTCCGTCCTCATTTTATTTGCTACGCCCTTGCTGTCGTAGGCCTATACAGGCTAGCCACGAAAGTGATTATGGTAGCTTATGTCCAATTTTGCCCGCAACAATACGTCAAGCCTTGTTGTTTGCAGTCATACATTTTTATATATACCATCAATATTATAAAATAGGATTCAAAAAACAGTAAAACGTCATCATTGTTGACAGAAAAAATAGTTTTGTATTTTCAAAAAAAAGTTCCTATAAAATTGAATTGTTCATTTCTTGGCGACTAAAAACTCACCTGCATTTCTCGATTCGATTCAAATTGGAACTTTTCTATCACAATTGTAGTAATAAAATTTTCTTCTCGAACCTTGTGTGATTTTTTTGTTAACATTTTAAAGCGCCTTTTCTTTTAACTTTTGGAAAAGTTTACAGGGCTAAGAAAAGCGGGAAATTAAGAGAACTCTTCACGTTTTTTTCGCACTCCCGAACATGGCTATAAAAAAGACCGCATCGGTGTGCGCGGGATTAAGGCTTCGATCTCGTCTGGTTTGCTGGTGAAAAATAACTGTTGTCTCGAATCTCATCTTTATTACAAACATTTTTTTTTCTTTTTCTCGTCACGTAAATGTAGATACGTTCCCTCGAAATGGTAACTTTCTCATCCTTGTCTCATAGAGTAAGGATTTGGATAGGGTCAACGCACGTAAAAAAAATTTATCAACCCAACGCTATACCCAGAAGTGAATTTTATTGGTCGATTTCGAAACATAAGAAGTTTTATAGTAGACCTATAAAAATCTGATGAAGTCAAGCTAACATTTATTATTTCACACGTTTTACAATTAATTAATCTTAAGATGTCAAGCTAATATTTATTAATTCACAGGTTTTACAATTAATCAATTTATTAATTAACAACTTGTTACAAGTGATAAAAATAAGGGAGATAACCAGGGGCGCCGGAACTTTTTTTTTCAGGGAACGAGGGGGGTCCGTGGGGGGGCAAAATTATGTTGTGTCTCAGTTAAGTTAAGTTGAGTAAAAAACACGGTTAGAGGGGCCAAAATGACTTTGTATTCCCTTACCAGAGTCTAGCGTGCTGGCCCCTCGTCCAACCCTGTCGGTCACACCCTGTCACCTATAGAAGCTGTTGGTTCGTCTGGTGTGTGGGAGGCGCTACGGCGCGCCCTTTCTGAGGCCTCGCGTTTCGTCACCTTGTTTTTTTTTTACACAGATACCTGGTTGACAGTCACTGGACCGTGGACCCGCTGCTGCCCGTGACATCTCAAAACCAAATTCCCTTTCTCGAACATTTTGCCAAGTTTATTGGGGAATTGGGTGACCTGGCGGTCTAGGGGTAAGGTGTCGGATTTATGTGCTGGGATCCGGGGTTCAATCATCGGTCCCGGCACAGATTTTATCTGATTACCAAACCCTTCCTTCACCTCTGACAAGACATCTTGTGAATGTGTGGAATGCCATGCCTCCACCGTGGTTCGGATCTCACGTTAAACTGTAGGTCCTCCATTTCATCTCACAACCACCGTACCATTATACATTAGCGTAAGTACGTATCACCCGAACGGGTAGTAAGACGCGGTGCTAATAATAATTTATTGGGGAATTCAACATGCACTGTATGAACACACATACATTCTCATAACACTTACAGACTAGACTAAGAGCTCAGCTCACGGTCTATTAACTAGAAAATTAGATAAACAATTACGCTCGTACCAAAAATCCTAATGAAACGCGGCTGCCTTCATTCTTCTCTCTACAAAAATGAAATTGGAATCAGTTAAATAGGGTTTTAATATATATATATATATATATGAATATATATATATGAATTAAATTTTGTCGGATTTTTAAAAATAGGGTTTTAAAATGTTTATACACACACACATACATATATATATATATATATATATATATTCAATTTTGTCGTGTTTTTTATATAGTTAAATATGGTAAAGCTGTTTCATCTGTCTCATTTCCATTATTTTCTAAATTACACAGATGTGTTATGTTTATTTTTCCAGTGCATTGTGATATTTTAACGTTTGAATTACGAACGTGATACTAATATCGCAAACACCCACGTTGGTGACAGCTTGTTCTAACAGACAACTCTCGCGGTAGATTAGACTACCGATGACGGGGATATCTATGTGCACATCTTCGTCGGGTGTACTACAGTGGCCCCATGGCTTCTTTGGTGCTGACTGAAGGTTCACAGCTGACTTCTGACAATCAACATTTAGGTATATACCTACATTTTGACTGTCAGAAGTGACACCTGCTAAACACATGTTTTTGCAGATCATATGGATTGGCGTAGGGATACATAATCTGCTCTGTTAACTTTTTAAGGCTGTCAGCTGTGAACTGTCAGTCAGCACCAAAGAAGCCATGGGGCTACTGTACTTAGGGTGGTTTTTCCAAAATGATTTTCTACTCTCCCTTCACATGAATGTGGGTACACTTCCCTTAAATATAACCCTCATAATCCCTAAAACCATCGTAGGAACTAGTACATAAGCATATAATCCGAACGGGTATTAATACATTTTGGTAAAACAAATCTATCGTAAATAAACTAAGCTCCAAGGTATTCTCCGTATTTTTTAGGAGGTGGAAGGGGAATTGTCCTGCTTAGGCTGATGTCCGCAAATAGGAGATAACAATAAAGTTTTAATACATTTAATCCTTCTTAAAGCAATTTAGAGTGATTTAAAAAATATAATTAGACTTTAGGTGCTAGTCTTTTTTTTTAAGATTACTATAACACGGTGTCTACCTGTACTAGAAATATACTTCATTTTATATTTGATACTAGAATATAAATAATTTTATTTTTGATACCGGAATATAGGTATACTTGTTTCTATTTTCTATACTGGAAATCCTGAAGTATACTTGTATTTTTTATGCTGGAAATACTGAAATACACTAGATTTAATTTTTTATATTAGAATATTATTGAGTTTATGTTTGGTACAGGAATATACTTAATTTTTTGCTTGAAACGGGAATATAATTGATGGTATTTCTTATACTAGAGTTACATAAATATGTTAATTTTATATTTATATTGGAAACACTGACAATACTTGTTTTAATTTTGTTACAAGAATATGTTTTATTTTATGCTTGATAGAAGAATATATTAAAAAAAAATTAATACTGGAAATACTGGACACTTAAATATAAGTAAAATTACTTTATTTAATTTGTTGATATTAAAATGTGCTTAATTTTTTTAAATACTGAAACATACTTGATTTGATTTTTGATTTTTAAATACTGCAACATACCTTATTTTATTTTTAAAGTTGGCTGGAATAATTGTATATTGAATAAGATACTGAAAAAATACGCCTATTTTTTGTGTGCATTAAGTGAAATGTTGACTATGGTTGTTTAGTTTGCGTAAAATGTATCTACACGCTAACTAAAAGGGAGAGTGGTAACCTCTTGCCTCACTGAGCTGTAGTCCTCAAGTTAATATTTAAGGATATTTTTCAAACCCTTTTAATACTATCTTTTCTTTGAGCTAAACATCAAGATCTTTATTAATCCCACCCGCCTCGGTGGCGTAGTTGGCTAACGCGCTTGTCGTGTTGAGCTCGACTGCTGAGGACGGCGGGGAGATCGAGGTTCGAATCTCTGTCGGGTGAACTGGGGGGGCGGGGGGTCCTAAATGGTTTTCCACTCTCCCTCCACGCAAATGAGGCTTCACTTCCTCTAATTCAACCTTCCCAATTCCTAATCCATTAGAGTAATTAGTACTTAAAGCGTATAACCCGAACGGGTAGTAAGACGCGGTACTAAATATTATTATTATTTATTAATCCCCTTGAACTAATGTAAACATCATATTCAAAAGAGGTCTGGTCTTTTCAGAACCTCGCCTAATTTTTTTGGCCGCATTGCAATTAGCCCACATAAATATGTTATGATCTGCGTTTAAAATGGGTAGCGTTAATCTAACATCAAAATTGGGCCACGTATAAATTTTACTTAAGCATTGCGGGCCACGTATTTACCCGTTATGAAACAAGGTTGTGCATAGATATACATGGTGGCTACAGACAGGGAAAACCTGAAAAAGTCAGGGAATTTTTGGATGACAGGGAAAACAGGGAAATGTCAGGGAATTTAAGTAAAAATAAGGAGAAGTCAGGGAATTTAAAAATATGTCTAAAATATCCCATTAATTTCGAAACTAAACACTAAAACTAAAGTTATTAATACCTAAATAAAATATTTTAATTTTTAAAATAACTGATAAAATCATTTATGTTTAGTAGATACAAACTTTTTTTTTTATTTGATTAATAATAACAAAATTCATCATCCACCATTAAAACTAGAAGAAAGTAGTCGGGAAAAATTGAAAAATGTGGCCTGGAAAACCTGTAAAAGTCAGGGAATTTTGTAAAATTTGTTTTGTAGCCACCTTGATATTCATCCAAACTATAGAAATTATTTCGTGTATTGTTCCAGTTTATGTGAAGTGAAAGGGGAAAATAATTACTTGTCCTAGAAAGTAACAAATTTTCAATGGCTTATGCTACTACCAATGGTAAAGTTCGCAAACAAAAAGTGTTCAGCAAAAGTGTACACGGAGAACATAGACACTCTGTCTGTCCACATGTCTGTTTGTACTAATATGTTTTTTTATTGTGATCTTAGCCCGTAGCCCTAAAATTAAGGGTAGTTACTTTATACCTACTTAATTACTGCCGCATAGTTTGTACTTAAATATTTTTATACGTCTATGCACAACCGTGTTTCATAACAGGTATATGTTTCCCAATTGTAATGTTATTAATTTTTTATGATCCTCCTGGTCAATGAATGGGGCCCATTCCACCTATGATCTTATAGAGGAATTGGTCTCGTGGCCTAATTGTAATGCTCAGATTTTTTTAAAATTTAAGATTTCTATATTGGAGGCGTGAACGTGTGTGTGTGTGTGTAAGGGGTTATACGGTGGGTGTTATGCCTAAATCCTGAGGTGTCTCGGGGTGAAGGTCTCAACGGGATGTGTTGAGCTCTCTTTGTGTGTTCCTTCTGATGAAATACAATATATTTTTTTACATTCATCACATGTCCGGGCTGCCTCTCTTGGAATAATTACTGTCATTATTTTCTCTCGCAATTTTTTGATGACATAATTATAGAAAAAATAATTATAAACAGTGGTTTGACCATGATATTGTATAGCACATCTATTCTGAACCATACAACAATAAAATCATTCTAAATTCTTTATACACGCCATAGAAAAATATGCAGGTGAACTAAATGTCAATTTAATCTTATCTGATTTACCGGTGACTGTGAGATCGAGGTTCGAATCCTTGTCGAGAGTGAATTTTCCTAAATGGTTTCGCATACTCTTTCCACGCAAATTCATGTACTTTCTCTCTAAATTATACTTTCCTCACCCTTGCCTCATTTGTTATAATTAAATGTGCTTAGTCCGGATAGAATTGAAACACACCGCCAAATATGCTGAAACAAGTAATAACTTTATTTTTATTTTTCCAGAACTCTTTCAAGCTGTGGACGGTAATAACAACTTGTGAAGGTAAGCTGGGATGATACATTTAATAAATTGAATACATGTTATATTCTCATCGGTAGTCGAGTCTTTTGCAGGAGTAGCGCCTTAGACCATGCAATAATTTGATGACAACTCTTAATACACATAAATTATAACTATAATAGGATTGATTTGGTGACCTGGCGGTCCAGGGGTAAGGTGTCAGAATTATATACTGGTGGCAGGGGTTCAATCCTCGGTCCCGGCATAGATTTATCTGATTACCAAACCCTTCTTTCACCTCTGACAAGACATCTTGTGAATGTGGGGAATGCCAGGCCTCCACCGTGGTTCGGATTCCACGGTAAACTGTAGGTCCTCCATTTCATCTCACAATCACCCTACCATTACACATTAGCGTAAGTGCATATAACCCAAACGGGTAGTAAGACGCGGTGCTAATAATAATAATAATAATAATATAAGAGGATTGAAGCGTTTCGATTGCATAGGCCGTATTTGAAGAGTAGGTTTACGACTTTAAATTCAATAAACCCTTGTCGTTAATCGCTTCTCTAAGACGTATTTTTCTCAATAAACTGGATTGCTGGTACATAAAAGTTCTGGGTGCCAATCTTGGTTATGTGTGTTGAGGGTGGGTTTTCTCTCTCTATGATTTACTATCTCTACACCCAAACGAGGGTGTAAACAAGCCTACCTTACACGTTTCCACTGTGGCTCAGCCTAAAAGATAGGGCCATAGTGTATAATCTTTCAGGGTAAACGAAGGGTACATTTCCTTTAAATTCTACCTTTCATCCCAACCCCATCTCTACTTCAGTAGAGAAAATATATGTCAGACGGGTAGTATATCAAAGGGGGACAAAAATACTTAAATAGTTTTATACACGTAACGTATCCCTACGATCAACTAGAAAAAACAGTAAAGACCAAATATCTTTTAAATATTATGTTCCGTCCGTCCCCCTTGACTATTCCAAACAAATTTATTGGGGAGTCACCCCCCCCCCCCCCCCCCCC